>PVJH01012546.1:0-26132 GCA_004026705.1 Nesogale talazaci | reverse complement strand
AGGATATACACACAAGCTCCTATTTGAAGGACGGGCATCAAAGAAGTGGGTTGGGAGAGAGGTCGGGCAGTGTAAGATATGACAGAACAATAACAATGTATATAGTATTGAGGGCTGGTGGAAAGGAGAGAGCAGGGGAAGAGGGAAAGGGATGGAAAAGCTGATACTAGGAGCTTAAGGGAAAAGGCAGATTATTGGAGACCAATAATAGAAGTGGACATGTGAGAGTGCTTGACACAGTATGCTTATTTATGTATTGTGAAAAACGATGTATGAGCCCCCAATAAAATGATTTTTAAAATGTATGCTATATTTAAACCTGGTTTCAAGAATATTATTTTATTTATACATATTTCTATTACATGTCATATAAACCAAATTGTCATCAAATCAATTCCAACTCAGAGTAACTCTGCATAGGGTTTTCCAAGAGTATAAATCTTTACAGGAGCAGAAAGCCTCACTCTCTCCCCAGCAGAGTGGCTGGTGGGTTTGAACAGGCAACTGTGTGTCTAACAGCCAGCAACACCACCTACCATATATATAATCTAATATTTTTTAAAGGACCAAATCATACCAAATAGTTTCTCATACCAGTACAGCATAGGTCACTTTTTACTTCATTGTTCTTGCCTATTGTATTTCTAATAATGCAGCCAAAAATTACAGCTCTAGAGTAAATCCTTTTTTACTTTTACTGGCTATAAAGCTATAACTGTCATAAAGTCACAAACAGTTGTTAACAAAAATTTTCTCCCATTTTGTGTGCTTTCCTAATAATTATTATTTTATTTTATTTAGATTATTATTTTTTATTATTAAATTAAAATACTGTTAAATTAAATTTAAATTATTAAATTAAATTAATTATTAAAATTATTATTTTATTTTATTTATTTAGAGCCTAGTGGCATACTGGTTATATGATGGGCTACTAACCTGGAGATCAGCCGTTTAAAACCACCAGCTACTCTGAAGGAGAAAGAAAAGGCTTTGTGTGTGTGGTGTTGTGTGTTTTCTTTGTTTCTTTATTTTTTAATTTTATTTTTAAGTGAGATTTATTCAAGGATCATTCAATACAGTCCATAATCTTCTAAACCAATCTTTTCATTTTTTTCTAGATAAGGAAAGAGAAAGCTTTTTTGAGTGATTATCCATGGTCACATCACTAGCAAGATCTGTGGGTCCTCGTGTTGTTAAGTAAGTCTAAGGTGGCAATAATGAAGCAAGGGTGCTCTTCTCAGAGCTGCGCTCCCTCAAGGTCAGCTGACCTGGGACATCAAGACAAACCACAGAAAATGTTCCTGTGACTCACTGCACAGAGCCGAGCCGGGACCCTCCTGGGTGTGCCTCTTCCAGATTCATTTTCCTTCCGCAAGAATTCTGGTCAACTTCACGTCGGTTTCACTTTCCGGTTTCATCTTCGCTTTTGCTCACAGAAACTCACT
The DNA here is from genome assembly GCA_004026705.1 of Nesogale talazaci. Taxonomy (NCBI): domain Eukaryota; kingdom Metazoa; phylum Chordata; class Mammalia; order Afrosoricida; family Tenrecidae; genus Nesogale; species Nesogale talazaci. The sequence goes on along the minus strand of PVJH01012546.1, from coordinate 24,684 downwards.
GAAAGCAGCACCAGGGAAAGCGAAAGCTGCTGCCTCCTTACATAAGCCTCTACAAAGCTCACTGAAAGCAGAGGAGACAGACTGCAGGAGAATTCCGCCACCGGGTCTCGGGCTCTCGGAAGAGCGGGGAAGTGCGCCGCGACCATGGGGTAAGAGTCCCCCCTGACTGGTCAACTCCTTCATTCCTGCTGTTTGCCTCAAGCAGTCCTCTGCCGCTCAGTCAGTCCTCTCCGGCTCAGTCAGTGTTCTGGACCTTGTTGGACTGTTTGTGAGCCTCAGGAGGCATCTATCTGCATTAGAAAGCTGTGCCGTGAAAGCTGGCAATGTCTTCCACAGCCCTTTGAGGCTTCGCGCAGTCCAGTGCTTCTGGAGTGCTTCTCTGGCCTGGCTGCCCCCAAGGCGGACAGAAGGGAGTGGAGAGGGAAGCACACTTGTTACAATCAAGCCGGTGGCTCTTTAAAAGTCTCTCTAGGGGAGTTGCTTTGATCGCCCTCCTCTGGTTTTTTACTTTGATGAAATGATTTGGTCAGAGGAGCCTAACGAAAATATTACTTAACCACAGATTTTTTTTTCAACAGATTGGGACAGAAGTACTGGGCACAGAACCCCTACTTTGTGTCGTGGAGAATTTCATTTTTAAAAGGCTCATTCCTCTCAGATGGAAGGAACAGTTATGTTTACCTAAAAATTCTGCCCAGTGGCCTGGGTTCTCCTATCAGAAGTATGAATTGCAGATGGAGAAACTGGTCCCCACCTACAGGGCCTTACAAAAGTAAAAGTCACTGCCAAGGAATCCATGCCAACTTAGAGTGCCAGGGCGGAACTGCTCTTTCAGGGGAGCCGAAAACCTGGTCTTCCTCCTGCTGAGCAGTTGGTAGTTTTAAACTGCTGACCTTGCAGGGAGCAGCCCAACTCTGAACTAGGCATGACCCTACTGCCCCCTAGAAACAGAAGATCACCCTGGAGAACAAGGGTCGGCTCAGTGCCTGGGAAGGGAACTGGGCTTACTTTCTCCTGCTTAAGGTTTGGAAGTAGCCCAACCTGGTGACCTGAGGCATGGTCTTAAGGCCTCTAGAATCCAGGGCTATGAGTCACAGAAGCCACATTGTCTTCTTGAATTGCTTTTGCTTTTGTGTCTTCTTGTTGGTCTTCAGCTAATCTATCTATCTAGCAGATAGAAAAAAAGAATCGGAGCTATTGACAATGTGTACGAAGTCAGCCAGAGTCTATAGAACCTGGGTGCCTATCTTACTTTGGAATCTTTCCCATAATGTTTCAAACGTGCCATTTCCTCTCCCACTTCCCTTGGTGCTTGAGCGAGAGACAGGCAGGGCCAGATTCACCCATCAGCGGGGCATGTGTCTGCTTAGGGATACTCACTTGCTTACCTGTAGTGCACACTCTTATATATAATGAGGGGAGTGGGCAACCATGGGAAATGGTGCGCTTTGCAGATAAGGAAAGAAGCACAATTCAGCCCATGGGGACCTTGTTCCGTAGCTTTGGTGGCACTGTGGGCTAAACACCAGGCTGCTAACTTCAAGGTTGTTGTTTTAAGGGAGAAAGATGAGGCCATTTGTCCCCATAATGATGTACAGTACTCTGTTCTATATAATTTCCTTATAAAGGACTAGAGTGCCTTGTTTATTTAATCATCTATTCCTGATGGAACTTTCACTGCGCATTGCCCTTGTACTCTGAGAGAGTAGTTTTCAGATTTGAGCTACCTAAGAATCCCCCTGGAAGCTTATGAAAGACAGATTTCTGGGCTAAACTCCCCCCAAGAGATTTCGATGTCAGAGGCCTGAGGGAGTCCTGCAGAGGCACATGTTTTAACTAGCTCTAGCTGATGTCTCAGACCATACTCTGAGAAGCATCACTCTAAGACACTGGAATAGTCATTCCCCACCTAGTGAACGGTGCCATTGTCACTGCTATCCAGAGAGGGAACAGAAAAAGAAAGTGTTGGAATCTAGACCCCCTTTGGGGGTCGATTCACAGAGGTTGCCTAAGGTCATCGGAAAACACACATTTCCGATGGTCATAGGAACCCGAGCCACCGCTCATCTGTCTCTTGGCATCTGCCTACATTCAGATAAACCCACACACAAGTACCCAGCGTGAAAACTGTTACCCATGCTACAAGACAACATTTCATTTATTTGTAATTAGAAATAAATATTTGTAATTAAAAAAATACATATAATTACATTCTGTTTTTGTGATTACTCACCAGACTTCAATTATGTTTGATTTGTTACAAGACAAGCACATCCTGCATATCAGATACTTACTTTGCAAGTCATAACAGTAGCAAAATTGCAGCTATGAAGTAGCAACGAAAATAATTTTATGGTTTGGGGTCACCACAACATGAAGAACTGTATTAAAGGGTCATGGCATTAGCAAGGTTGAGAACCTCTGTTCTAGAAAGATCTAGAGCACAAGTTTAAGCTCAAGAAAGCAAGTCACTGAGACTTGCCTCCCTGAGTACTTGAGAAAATCAAAATGTATTCTACTTGTGTAAGCAGTTAAGAGTCTCAGAAGCTCGGAGACTGTTCCATCCTGTCCCACAGGTTTGCTGTGACTTGGCACATGTGACTCCATGTGCCTCCATGTGCCTCCATGTGACTCCATGACAAGGAGTGTGTTTGTGGTTCAGTTTTATGGGCAATAAGTAAAATTGGATTGTTTTTTCAATAGCTCCTCCAACAGAATTTTATGAAAGTATTTATAGTAAAGGCACCCTGATTGGCACAAATGGGTGGGACAGGGCAGCTGACAGTTGTGAGTTTATCCAGAGGGAAGCACGTGGGAAGAAAGGCTTGATTACTGCAAAGTCAGCCATTGCAAACTCCATGGGGCACAGGCCTACTCTGACACCCAAAAGTCTGCCAGGAGCCAGAGTAGACTTAGCATTGGTTATGTTTTTTAATTTAAATGTATACATTAAATATCTCTATTCTATCAAACTGAAAATATATTTTATATGTCAGAGATCATCTCAATTAAATTCCTTCATTTTATATCTTTTATGAAACGAGGAAGGAGCTGCTAACCTCATGCGCAAAGGAATATTTCTGTAACCTCCCTGAGAAGGAGGCTAAATCAGATTGAACTTTTCAAGAAAAATTCTAGATACTGCCCCTCCCACTACCCCTCACCCCCCTGGGGACATGAAGCAGTTAAAAGAGCCTGGTTTTCCCACTGGGACCTCCCTGGGACTTTGAAAAGAAGCTTTCCCTCAGAAGAACCTCCAGCCCATTTCCCCCCCCCCTTTTTTTTGTTTATTTTATGTGTGGTGACTAATGTTTGTTTTGTTTCAAAACAAAAGAGCAGGGACTGAAATGCCTGGGACTCAGATTGCATCAACCACAGGAGGATTAGCACTGGATACTGGGGATTTGGGAAACCCAGCCCCTGTCTTCTCCTTGTGTATCTGGGTGCTTTCTTTGCAGCATGATTTATAGAATATGATAGAAGGTGCCCACCAGCAGACCCTCAGAATGCCCTGCACACTTCAATTGAGACTCACTCGGAGCCCTTCCCTATCTCACTCTCACTTCCATTCCCAGCTTCCACTAGAGTTTAAGAACTCACTCCTGGGCCAATTGGGCAGGGAGCAGAAGGGGAGGTATGAAAAATGAGGAGGAGGCTACAGGAAGACCTCAGAAGGTTATGATTGTCAATCTAGACAACTGCTTCATAAATGATACTTGCCTCTGGACACAGACTTCCATATCTATATTAGTTGTATGTGTCAGAATATCTAACATGGCCAGCTCTTGATAAAAGGGCTAGTGAACACATACCATGATTCTTAAGGAGAAAAAATTAACACTAAGAAAAAGAAACATTTCAGGGACTCATACATAGGCAGTGTGAAGAAACAAAAATTGGGGCATAGAATGATTTTGACCCTATCTCAAAAGTTATTCAGAGTAAAGGTTTATGCTTATTTGTCTCTGCTAGGGTTTTTGTTTTTTGTTTAGTTGTTTATTGCCTATTCATTTACCTAGAGGACTGATATTGAAGGGATAGAAAAATCAATCCAAGAAAGTTACAAGGGCGCCTAACAGAAAAAGGTCTTTCTATCAGAAAAGGATTCTGTGGGCTCCTATAGCCACGACTCTCACCTGCTGCTGTAAAAGCAAACCACTGGAGAAAAAATTCATTTTGAAAGAAAATTCTGACAACACATGCAAAGTTATTAATAAACTGACTCAGTGAGACGTGTTAAGAAATAGGAAATCAAAGATTAGAAGCAATTATAGAAGAAAAATTATTACGTTTTACTTTAAAACAAATTTGACGCATGGCTAAATGACCAATGATAACAGAGTGAAGAGATAGTTGTAGTGACCAGTGTAACAGTTAAGAGTTAAAGAACTAAAATAAATGGTTCAGCAGTAAACAGAATATGAATCCACACCTCCCTTCTGAGACCAAGAAGATACAAAAGCAGAAAAAAACTGAGTAAGAAGATATTTAGATAATAAGATTTAATGTTTACAAAAATTGGGGGAGGGGTCCAACTAAAAAATGAGGTAGCAAAATGTCAAAATAGACAAAACCATTCTGATAAAAGTTCAGAAAGTTTATACAAGTTCAGGAGATCACGTAAGGATATGCAAACAATAAACACATTAGGTAGGAAATAAACAATGATCAAGATTTTAAAATAACTAAGACACTAAAAATGTGGACAGCATAAAAGTTTAATTTCAAAAGGTTCAAAAGACTTATAACACTATAATGTTAAAACAGCACAAAAATATATGGTTAAAATTTTCAACATATGAGGGCAATTGAAAAAGGATATACAGGGTTTTTGTTTTGTTTTATGTGCTCAAGCATGTCTCTGCAGCCAGTGGATGACTGCAAAGAAGACCTCTCAGTGATTTGACCCAGTCTTGTTTGAGGGCCTTCCAAGAGGCTCCAATCAGAACAATGACTTCCTGTGATGTCTTCTGGGCCACTTCAACTCAAGGTAGAGAGATCAGCTCGGGCGATGCCATTGTTGAGGGGGACAGGGGGAGATTCTCTTGAGGTAGTCTTACTGGATTCTCTCACATGGCACAGGATGGTCAAGGACACTTGTTGGAAGAAATTTTAAGAAAGCCGAAAATGACCTTATGATGTTAGGTTTCTGGAGTGGGCTCTTACACCTGGCTTCTTTGCTTTGCAAGCTGAAAGAATTCACACTGAAGCACATTTTTGTCATCCAAGTGAGTGTTTATGAAGGACAGAAAAAGTTCAGGTTCTACAGTCCCAAAGGGCTACACCCTATTTCTGGACAGTGTGCCAAAAGTGCCAAAGCTCCATTGTGGTTCACAACTAGGCATGAAAAACCAGGTGTCAAACAACACCCACACATGCAGAACTGAAGAACCCCCAGACTGAGAGGCCAAGAGCCCAAGTGCATATGGACCCTACGTGGGCCCAGAGTGAGATCTGAAAGACCTCCATGCTCCACCTGCTGCTGAACAGGTGCAGAGTAAAAAGATGTGTCTTAAAGGCCGGCTTCTGCCCTCCAACCTGATGCCTGCACCTGGGCAGAATAAAAAGAGGCCTGGCCTCCCCCCACCCACTCAACCACCCACCCCCTTCCCCCACAGCTGGGGTATTTAACACCTCTGGCTGAGGAGGCTTTGTTGAAGGTATGGGTTGATCCCATTGGTTGAGTTCAGGCCCACCTGTGTGATGCCACCAGCCTGGGCCAAATCTGTGCCTGCAGAGCAGCTTGCACATGCCCAGTTCTGGGTTTTCCCAATAGGTGTCCAGTTAGTTTACCTGATTTATTTCCAAACCTTTATTGTGTGGTCTTTTGCATCCAAGGGAGGGACAACACCCACCCCACCACCCCACCCCCACCCCTGTCCCTAAATCTAGCTATCTTTTGATGACAAAATGTCAGGAAAGTTGTGCCAAGGAATTTCTTTACCACAACAATGCACCTTACCCTCTACATCCTACAGCTCTGATCTTGCACCTTTAAACTACTTTTTGTTTCCACAACACAAAAACCCATTTTAAAAGAACACTATTCGAGTACTTTGAGGATGACTAAGTTGCCATTCCGACAGGATAGATGATAAATTGAAGAACACTAAATGCTTGGGGGAATGGTAGCGGAAATCTTCACAATTTGATATTTTTTATTTAATCAAACTTCCTTTTTATTACTTTGTTACTTCTTATTTTGTAGCAATCCTTTTACTTTTTTTAAAAAACTTACCCTCTAATAGTAGTAAATGATTGACAGCAATGAAAAGCAGGAACAGCCATCGGATAGCTTGATTTCTTAAAACAAACTCCACAACAATACAATGAAATCAGTTTTTGTACTGAAATCAGTTTCTACAGTTTTGACAACTTCCACAAAGGTCTTCGAAAGCTGAGGGCCAGACTTCCAAATAAAAACTGCCTTGTTTAGGGACAGAGTCTCCATCTCAAAGACTGCCCATTGCCCCCTTCCCTCTCCAGTTCTTTTGCTCCCCACTGTCCTCAGATTCCTGTTTCACCATGAATTTGATGCATAGACAGAAGATAGGGTGAGAGAAACAAAAGGGGAAGTATGTTCTTTTGTGATTAGGGTTGACAGTCTCTAGGAAAAGGTCATCTGTGCTTGAAATCCACGTCTCATGTCCGCGGGATCTGTGCTATGTCTCAAAGTGTCCTTCTCTCTGTTTTCCCTCCAGTGAGAGCGCCAAGAATTCCTTGGAGATCAGTCTATGGCAACTTAAATGTCACTTCACCTGGAATTTGATGGAAGGAGAAAAGTCCTTGGATGATTTTGAAGACAGAGTGTGTAATCACATTGAGTTTCAGAACAGTGAATTCAAGGCCACTACATACAACTTATTGGCCTACATAAAACACCTCAGAGGGGAGCATGAGACGGCTCTGCAATATTTACAGCAAGCTGAAAAGTCCATTCTGCGAGAGCACGCGGACCGAGCCGAAGTCCGAAGTCTGGTCACCTGGGGAAACTATGCCTGGGTCTACTATCACATGAACAGGCTCTCAGAAGCTCAGCTCTATGTAGATAAGGTCAAACGAGTCTGCAAGAAGTTTTCTAACCCCTATAGACTTGAAAGTCCTGAACTGGAGTGTGAGGAAGGGTGGACCCGATTAAAATCGGGGAGCAAGTTTGGTGAAAGGGCTAAAGTGTGTTTTGAGAAGGCTCTGGAAAAGAAACCCGGGAACCCAGAATTCACCTTGGGACTGGCAATCGTGAACTACCGGCTGGATAAATGGCCACCACAGCAAAACGCAGTTGATGCCCTGCAGCAGGCCGTGGAGCTGAATGCCAACAATGAGTATGTTAAAGTCCTCCTGGCTCTGAAACTCCAAGAGCTGAATGAAGAAGAGAGAGGGGAGAGCTTGGTGGAAGAAGCCTTGGAGAAAGCCCCATGTGCAACAGATGTACTGCGCAGTGCTGCAATCTTTTATCGAAAGAAAGGTGCTCTGGACAAAGTTATCGACTTGCTTGGGAGAGTTTTAGATTTCACGCCAAACAATGCCCACGTGCACTTCTACATCGCGTGCTGCTACCGGGCAAAAGTCTTCCAAATGCAGAGTGAAAAGTCTGGGGAACACGACAAGTTGTTGGAACTAACAGACCAAGCTGTGGATCACTTCAAGAAGGCAGAAAAGCTCAACGAGAATCTACCCAACATCCACTCCCACATTGCCTGCCTCCTTGCGCAGGCAGATCAGTATGAGGAAGCCGATTCCTACTTCCAAAAGGAGCTCAGCAAAGAGCTGGGTCCTGTAGTGAAACAGCTGCTTCATCTGCGCTATGGCAACTTTCAACTCTACCAAATGCATTGCGAAGAAAAGGCCATCTGCCATTTTTTAGAGGGTATTAAGATAAATAAGAGATCGAAGCCCAAGGAAAAGATGCAAGGCAAGCTGGAAAAAATTGCTAAAATGCGGCTTTCTCAGAATAAATATGATCCTAAGGCTTTGAGGCTCTTGAAGGTCCTGGATGAGCTGAAGAGAGAAATGGAGCAAGCAGATGAAGATGATGAGAGGTGTTCTGACCCATCTGCATCTACACCTGAGGCAGGGGACGAGGAATTGGGTTAAGGTTCTCAAAGAGGTGCTGCAGGAAGGGGTGGGAAGCCCCTCTGTGGGCAAGAAAGAGACAGAGAGATATTTAACATGGATCATTTAGAGAAGTTCTGGAGAGCCCCGACTGCACCAAGTGTTGACTCTTGAATTGCTACATCATGTAGAGGTAAAGGGAGTTCTGGAGGAGGAACCAGATTTGAGGGTAGGTTCAGGGGGTTGAGAAAAGGGCTATTTCCCAATTGAATACTTGGGAGCAGTTCCTTCCAGGGCATCCCCTTAATTACACTCTCTTCCTATTTGTTACTTTGTGATATCATGATACCTTGGGTGTATGCTTCTATAAACCAGATGCTTCAAATCGGAAACCGTGTGCTCCACTTTCCAGATTCTTTCCGTTCATGGAGTCCTTTAGGATTCTGTGCGTGTGGGCTCGATGTGCTGTATCCTTCAAAAGACTGAACGATCAAAGCCTAGAAAGGACTCAGAATCTGCCTCCACTCTCTTCAACCCCAGCCAATCCTCAGTCCAGAGCAGTGGTCCTCAACCTGTGGGTCACAACTCCTTTGGGGGGTCAAATGATCCTTTCATAGGGGTTGCCAAGGCCATCTGAAAGCACATATTTCTGATGGTCTTAGGAACTGAGACACCGCTCCTCTATCCGTCTCCAGGCAGGTACGGCCACATGCAGAGCGCCCACATAGGAGTACCTAGCATGAAGAGTGTTACCCATACTTCATCACGCTTCAAGAAGAATCTCATTTATGTATCTTTAGAAATAAATATTTCACAAAAAAAAAAGAAAGAAATATTTCACAACATATAATTACATATTGTTTGTGATTAATCACCATGCCTTAATTGTATTCAATTTGTTTTTTTTTTGTTTTGTTTTTTGGGCATCACTGCCCTCTGGTGGTCATGAGAGCTACCCACCGCTGCTCCTGAGACACGCCCCTGGATTTGAACCACCAAGCCTGTAGGCCGCAGTCCTGCACTCAACCACTTATGCCACTGAGGCTCAGCCCAATTGTATTCAATTTGTAACAATAAAAATACATCCTGCAGATGTATCCAATATTTATATTATGATTCATAACAGCAAAATTACAGTTATGAAGTAACAATGAAAATAATTTTATGGTTGGGGAACTGTATTAAAGGCTCATGGCATTAGGAAGGTTAAGAACCACTAGTCTAGAGTGTCCAGCACAATTTTCCATCAGCCAAGGTTGATGGAAAAAAGTGGGCAGAGAAAAATAGCAGAAAGAAGATCAAATCTAGAAGAGGCCTTTTTAGGAGAAGTAATAAAATCAGGTAGTCGCAGTCTTTTGGGTGACCAATGGGGAGTTTAGACTTCCATTCCTTCCCACCCACCTTTAACTGTGATATAGGATGTGAAGAATTATGACAGATTCTTCACAATATCTTAGAAGTCCAAATAATGCATTTCTTAAGAAACTATAATTAAACAGTGCCTTTCTTTGAAGCAGGGTAGAGAAAGAGTAACCAGAAAGGTGAAAGAAGGAGAGAAGGTTGCTTTGACATTTTCAAACTTAATCATCAAAACTTCTATTTTCCCAGCCACTATTAGGTAAATTCCCTTGTAGGGTGGCACTCGCTTTGATGAAACTAGGTCTGGGATGGTGAAACATCAGACGAGGGGATGACTTTGTAGTTGAGGGACTACTGAAAGAACTTGAGAAATGCCATTGATAATAGAGCATTGTTGGGCATTGTGTAATGGATGTAGCTACTTCTTATAACTCTCAAAATCTTCACTGAATTCATGTTGTACTCATTCTGGTTGGAATTTTCTAGATAGACACTAAATGACCCTCCACTCTGCTCAGGGTCAGACTGGCCCTAAAAGAGAGTCAGTCCCTAGTTGAGCCAGTCTGACACCATCAACCACTCTCTCAGGGACAAAGTGTTTACCTGCTGGGCTGCATTTTTAGTTGAACAGTATGTTAACATTTTTCATTCAGTTAGTAAAAGATTTTTACAAAATTTAAGATTTTTTTTAAAAAATTAATTAAAAATTCCAACTACTAATACTGTGGTTCTCATGTAATTGTCTGTATTGCTGTATAGACTTGAGATAATTACTGTACACAATTTGAAATCCTGAAGAGAGTCAGAGGTTTTAATAAAATATATGTGATGCAAGCTAAAGGAGTGTGCTGGCTTGTCTGAAAATTCATCTCACCTTAAGTTTTTAAGACTTAGCTACTGGTAAAGGTAACTGGTTCTCAATTGCCCCATGTGAGCAAATACTGAGAAGTCCTGGTGGCAAGTTGGACTGTGATCTGCAAGGTCAGCAGTTGGAAGCCACCAGCCCATCAGACAGAGACACCTTTTTACACACAGTGTTACAGTCTCGGAAATGCACAGGGGGCAGTTCTATCCTATACTATACGGTCGTATGAGTCAGCCTTAACTTGATGTCATGAGAGGATTTAAGGGTCAAACAGCAAATCCACTTACTAGGGGGAAAGTGTGTTTATGTAGTCCTAAGAGATCAGAGCTTCCACTTTTTCTCTGAGCCCTCCACCACCATGCACCAGCTTCACAGAGAAAAACTGCTGCAACACTAACCATCTTTCCACTGCGCTTTTCTTTCACATTTTCTCTAGTCTTCAGAGAAATTAGGGTATCGCTGGTTTTATTTGTTTGGGTTCTTTTCCCCTTAAAGATGTGAACAGGAAGAGTGAGTTTATGAAGGATACGTTAGAAAAGAAGTTTGAAAGGCACTTAGCTAGTCAAATGGCCTCTGATTTTATTGTACACTTCATACCAAGGATGCAAATGTATTTTGTGGAATTTTTCCTAAGTAACAAGAAGACTTTGGTGAAAAATAAAATTCACACCACCTACAACAGTAAATTCATTCTATCTGTCTTATGGACTGAGCTAACTTGCCTGAATAACTTATTACTGGATCTGGTGCATGGGGAGGGAGCCCAGGAATGTTCCAAGTAGACTGTGAGATGGCAGGTGCACTAACCTTGAGAAAAGCTCACTAGAGTGTGATATTTTTAAAAAAGGTATAGCAGGTGTATATAACCTTATCATTTTGAGTCATACCACCTGCATACTAATTGAAACAGGAATAGTAAAAAGTGAAAAGGATGAGGGAGAGGTGTACAACCTAGTACTTTTATTTTGAGGACAGAAACCTAGCCAATATGGTTGAAAAATAGCATATAAAGTTACATTTGTAATCCATGTGTGTCAGTCCGGGTAGACTAGAGAAACAAAATTCATAGGCATGCATCTGGATATAAGGGTAAGGTTTATATACAAAAGGAATAGAACATTGAGAAAGTATCCCAGCCCAGTCCAGTTCAAAGTCATAAGTCCGATATTAGCCCATATCCTCGATATTAGTCTATAAAGTCTCCTTCCAACTCACAAAGTCACAGGCCAGTGGGTATAGAGTCCCAGTGCTGGCAGGGGTCTCCCCACGGCTCCTCGCTTCCTGGCTCAGGGTTCATCAACAGCATCCAGTGGTGGTAGAAGCAACTTAGCACTGGCAGGGTCCCCATGTAGCTTCTCCAGCTTCAGAGGTCTGGTTCCATCAGGGTAAGGTTGTGTGGCCTCTCCACCGGCTCCTCCAGCTCCTTGGACACTGCCATCATGTCTTGTGAGTAGTTTTTTGTCTCTGAGACTAACTCCCAAACAACTGGGGAGATAGCTTCTCACCTCCATGAGGGAAATATCGTGAGATTTCCCAGAAGTCTCAGGAGAAAGCCAGGCCCACACGGAGGCCTCATTGGCTACTCAATGGCTAACTCCAGATTAACAGGCCAGACTTCACGCCTACATCTCAATCATGAAATTAGCATAAGCACATGACCGCTATATCATGTTTCCTAAAATCTCACCATCCTGAGACATTAACTGTAATGACTTTTAATTCCCTGACTCTTACTCTTGGCCCCTGATTCTCACAGAGGGGTCTGAGGGCCCAGCGCCAATCCCAACTACTTGGACAGCCAATCCTCCCACCTGGGGAGTTTGCTTGGAGGTCAGCACTGAGGCTGCATGGCGGAGACAAGGACATGTCTGGCGAGAGAACAGGAAAGTAAATGAAGGGGGAGGAAGAGAAAGTAGAGTGCATCCTGGCCCATCGAGCCTGGAGAAAGAGCTCACCACTCAGAACAGTCATTTCACAGAGAGGACCATATGGTCAGCCCCACTGTGAAATACACTATCCCTTACTAACCCAAGACCCTACTCAGACAACACTGGAGAAACAGGATCAGGAATGCACCCAGTCTGACCCAACCACACTGAGGCAAGAGCGTGCAGCAGAGCTGCAGGAGGAAGAGAGAATGGAGTTCCTGGGGGACTGCCAAGGATATACTTTGAAGCCAGGATGTAACACCCCTTCTGACCTAACAAGGGGACACTTCCAGAGGTCCTTGAACTATTTAGAGGTTTTTCTTTTGATATTATTTATTTATTTATATTTTCTGGACATTGGTTTTTTTTTGTTGTTGTTTTTTTTTTGTTTGTTTCTTTTGTGACTTCATCTTGTGATATCCTGTTTATTTTTGGTGCATACCATTATCTCTGCAAGTCTATCTAGATAAAAAAAACTGGATGAACAGTCTGGAAGAGAAAACTATGGGACTGATGGTTCCTGGGGGACATGGGAGATAGGGATGTGGGGGAAAAGGAGGTGGTACTGACTATCCCAGGGACAAGGGAACAAGAGATCCAAAATCAGTAGCACGGTGGGTGTGAGAAGCCTGATAGGGATTGATCAAGAGTAATGTAACAGAGAAAATAATAAAACCCAAATGTAAACTGAGAAGATAGTGGGGGAAAAGGAAAGTAAAAGGTAATAGAGGAAAGAACGGGTGAGAGGGGTGGTAAAGGGCATTTATAGAAGTCTAAATACAGGCATGTACTTAGGTGAACATATTTATATATGATGATGGGGAAATAGATCTACATGTATATACTTATAGGGTTAATATTAAGACAACAGGTGGGCATTGGACCTCCACTCAAGTACTTCCTCAATGCAAGAACACCTTGTTCTATTAAATTGGCATTACATGATGCTTACCTTTCCAACACCATCACTAAAGAAAAAGGTGTGCATAAGCAAATGTGATGAAGAAAGCTGATGGTGCCCGGCTATCAAAAGATGTAGCATCTGAGGTCTTAAAAACTTGAAAATAAACAAGCAGTCATCTAGCTCAGAAGCAACAAAGCCCACATGGAAGAAGCACACCAGCCTATATGAACACAACATGTCAAAAGGATCAGTTATCAGGCATCAAAGAACTAAAAATCATAACATTGTGTGTACACCCTCTTGATATGATTGCTGACAACAAATGCGTGCATAAGCAAATCTGGTGAAATAAGCTGATGGTGCCTGGCCATCAAAAGATATAGTGTCTTGGGTCTTACAGCCTTGAAAGTAAACAAGTGAACATCTAGCTCAGAAGCAACAAAGACTACATGGAAGAAGCACTCCAGTTTGTGTGACCATGAGGTGTCAAAAGGATCAGGTATCAGGCATCAAAGAACTAAGAATTATATCACTATAAAAGAAGGGGAGATTGGGGACTCAAAAGCCCAGCAATAGGTGAAGCGAGACCCCCTTACAGCAGGATTGCAGGGAGGAAATGAGCCAGTCAAAGTACAGTGTAGCAACAATGAAATATGCAACTTACCTCTAGTTCTTAAATGTTTCCTCCCCTCTCACTATAAGGATCCTAATTCTACCTTACAAATCCAGCTAGACCAGGGGATAGAAGCCGGAAACATGGGGAATTCAGAATAGATGATTTCTTCAGGACCAGTGGTGAGAGTGATGATACTGGGAGGGTGGAGGGAAGGTGGAGTGGGAAAAGGGAACCAATTGCAGGGATCTACATATCACCTCTTCCTTGGAGTAGGGACAACAGGGAAGTGGTTGAAGAATCACATCGGACAGTGTACAATATGACAAAATAATGACTATTTGTAAATATTAAGGGTTCCTGGGGGAGGGGGAGTGGGGAAGGAGGGGAAATGTGGGGAGCTGATACCGGGCCCCAAGTAGAAGGAGGATGTTTTGTGAATGATGATGGCAACAAATGTGCAAATGTGGTTTGCATACAATTGATATATGTATTGATTGTGATAAGAGTTGTGTGAGCCTTCAATAAAATGATTTATTTAATAAATAAATAAAAATTTTTCAGAAATCTCACTTTGCTTTCCTCTGAAGATGAAAAATTTCTAGAAAAGTTCATCATCATAACAATAATACCTTGGTACATAATATCCTAGGTCCAAGTTTTTAGCATTTCCTTACAAAAAAATTAATGTTTTTTTATCAAAATGTCCACTGGATGGATGTTTACTATAAAAGCCAGCTTGCTGGGTAGCTCCCACGACCACCAAAGGACAGTGATGCAAAAAAAAAAAAAAACAGCTTGTAACAAGATTTCCAAGCATAAAATGAATTAACTGCTCCTTATACATTAAAAAAAAAAGACTTCCTCCTCCCACCAGGGCAGTAATGCCACAAAACAAAAACAAACAAACAAACAAACAAAACCTGATTCTCCTCATGTAACAAGCCCCTGGGAACCATCGCCCCATTATTTTCTCCTCAGGACTGGTTATCCTGACTGTGTGGATAGACATGAGAAAAAGAAGACAGGTGTAAATAGTTCCAGGTCTGTCTGCTGACCCTTCTAGTTGTCTACCAATCAGATCTGGTGAATTGCCAAGCCCTGCCTGCGGAATCAGTAGTCTATTTTGGGGACTCCCTGGAGACTTCATTGCTTTGCTTCTCTTGCTGCTCTATTGCACCCCATGTTCTGCTCTGGTGGGGTGGAGGGTGGGGTGTCAGACTGGGCAAAATTCCCTCACTGTGCTTGCAGTGCTGTTCCCTGAAGCACTGTGGGTCAGTGAGGGAGTGTGGTCCATTCTCTCTCTCTCTCTCTCTCTCTCTCTCTCTCTCTCTCTCTCTCCCCCACCCACCCCCGTTCTCCCCTCTCCCTTTTTAGTTTGTTCCCCATATGGTGGTCTGGGCAGACCTGCCACTCTCCCGAGGCTGTATCTTCAATGCTGTCCTATAGTACATTCTTCTGGGGAGCAGGGCAACATAGCTGGGACTGGGGTCAGCACTGCAGCCCACACCTAGGTTGAGGTCTGGTCTCTCTTGTTTTCCTGTGGAGACATGAACAATACCCTCCCCATGTGTGGGTTAGTGCCTTCTTCCTACTCTATCCATGTATGTCCTCCATGCTCCTTTTCCCCCATTCCCCTTCTTTTTAGTGGGCTTCCATATGCATCCCTGCCAGAGTGCCTGGACCTTGGCCCAGGAATTTGTATGTTGGGTGGCTTTTCCCTATACCCCTTGTGTTTTCTAAGCATATCTCAAAGTTGTACTTGTTCTTTGTGTTTGGCTTACTTAGCTTAGTATAATTTCCTCTAACTGTTCTCATGCGATGATATGCTTCATGCATTCATCATTGCTTTTTAGGGGAATGTAATACTCCACTGCAGTATAAATCAAAGTTTTTTAATCCATTCATTGATTGATGGAAATTTAGGCTCTTTCCAATTCTTTGCATTTGTGACCTGCTCTGTATTGAACATAGGAACACAGATAAGTGATCATGGTCTGTTTCTTACTTGTTCTGGGTCATAAGGTAGCTCAATCTCCATTTGTTTTGGATATCGCCAAACCAATTTCCACAATGGCTGCACAAACTTATAGAACCACCAGCAGAGAATTCCTATCTCACCACATCACCTCCAACACTTGTTGCTTTCTGATTTTTTTAAATGGAATCTTTTTGAGGGCTTTAGATGGTATTTCATAGTTGCTTTAATTTGCATTTCTCTTGTGGCTAATGATCAGAAACATTTTCTCATATGTTTGTTGGCCATTTGGATTTCTGCCCTTGTGAAACTTCTATTTAGGTCTTTTGCTCATCCCCTTAATAGGTTTTGTTGTTGTTGTTGTTGTTTTTCTGATTGTCGGCTAGCAGAGTACTTTAGATTTTAGAAATAAGACCTTTGTCTGATATGTCATTGCTAAAGATGTTTCCTCAGTCCATGGGCTCTCCTTCGGTGAGCCCTCTTTCGGTGAATTCTTTCAATGTACACAGGTGCTTTATCTTCAATATATTCCACTTGTCAATTTGTGACTCATCTGTACTTGTGCCCTTCCTTATTTCTGAGTGAAAAGTCCCATTTCCTGTGGAGTTGCTAGTGGTTCTGAACCACTGACCTTGTGGTTTGCAGCCCAGTGTATAATCACTATGCCACTAGAACTCCTTCTTTCCCTATTTCTGATAGCCAATGTATTCCCTGCACAAAGAGTCTCAGGTTTGTCCCAATCCTCTTATTGATGTCCCTAATAGTTAGTGGGTTTACCTTGAGATCTGACATCCACCTTGAGGTTATTCTTGTGTGTGAAGTGAGAGTAAGGGTCTTGCTTCAATTTTCTACAGGTGGAAATCCATTTTGTTCCAGCACCACTTGTTGAAGCTAGCATCTGCATACCATTTGGTATTTTGGGGGCCTTTATCAAAGATCACTTGTCTATATATATGCTGATGATTTCATTTCTAGGGTTTCAGATCTTTTCCACTGGTCTGAATACACTGGTGTCATTACACCAGTATCACTATATTTTGACCACTGTGGTTGTATAATATGTGCTAATGTCAGGTAAAGCAAGTCCTTTAATTGTCCTTCTCGAGGATTTTTCTGCTACTTTTGGGCTTCTTCCCTCTTTGAATGAAGTTGGTAGTTAGTTTTTCCAATTCTTTGCAAAAAGATGTTGGTATTTATATCAGCATAGCATTAAATTTGTATAGTGCCTTGGGCAGATTCATTCATCCCAGAAATGAATCCCACTGAGTCATGGTGAATTGTTTGCTTTATGAATTTTTATATACTATTGGCCAATATTTTGTTAAGGATTTTGGATCGATTATCATTAAAGATGTCAGTCTTTAGTTCTCAATTCTTGTAGCATCCTTGGCCACTTTAGGTAACAATGCTATGCAAACTTCATAGAAAAGAGCTTTGGAGCTTGCTGTCTTTTTCTCTGTTCTGGAAGAATTTGTGTAGAATTGGTGTCAGGTCTTCCCTGAATGCTTGGTAAAATAATCCTTTTAAGTCATCTGGCTCAGGGAATATTTTAGTTGGTATTTCCTTAATAATCTTGTCTATTTTCTCAATTGTTTTGTGTCTGTTGAGGTTCTTAATATTCAACAGGGATAGTCTAGGGAGGGATTGTTTTTTCCAATTACTTGTCTATGTCTTCTAATTTGTTGAATTCACTAGAGTATGTCTTTGAAGTCCTGTATAATTAGTCTTTTAATTTCATAAGGGGTCATTGTAATTTCCCCTGTTTCGTTCCTCATTCTGACTATTGATATCTGTTTCTTCCTCTCTTTGGTTAGATTTGCCAATGGTCTATGGATTCTGTTAATTGTTTCAAAGAACCAGCTTTTTGTTGCATTGGTTTTTTGCATTGTTTTCTTGCTTTCTCACTTGTTTACCTCTGCCCTGATTATTATTATTATTAATTATTAATTTTGCTATTAGTAGGATTGTCCTCCTGGCTCCACTCTAATTCCTGGAGGTTTTCTGCCAGCATATCAATGATAAGTCTCTCCTCCTTTGCCATGTGGGCATTTATTGCTATCAAACTCCCTCTTCTAACTATTTTTGCTGTGTCCCAAAGGGTTCTGTATGTCATAATCTCATTCTCCTTGTTTCTTAAAACTTTCTGACTTCTCTGATCTGGGTCTCTGATCTGGGTCAATACCCATTCATTTTGCAGTTGAGAATTATACATCCTCCAATTGTTTGCCCTTATGTTCTTAGTCATCCTTTTGTTGATTTCTAGTCTTTTGGTGTAGTGGTCTAAGAGGGAAGTCTGAATGATCTCAACTTGTGTCCCAGCATGTGGCCTATATGCAAGTATGTGCCATGTGGGCTTGAAAAGATTGTGAATTTTTTGGTATTGGGTGGAAAGTTCTGAAACTATCAGGTCAAGTCACCTAATTGTAGAGTTTAGTTCTGTAGCTCCCTTGCTAAGATTCTTTCTCTGTAATCTATCTTTCTCAGAGAGCAGTGTATTAAAGTCATTTACTATGATTGTTCAGCCTATGATTTCTTTTTTCATCGTTGGGAACGTTGTATTGACGAATTTCACAGGTCTCTTATTGGGTGTGTAAATATTTATTATGCGCAGTGGTCAGCAGATCCCTTAAGCATTACATAATGCCCCTCCTTATCTTTTGTTATGGCTTGCACCTTAAGACCAATTTTGTCAGATATTAGAATTGCAACCCCTGCTTTTTTTGATTTGTTGTTTGCTTGGTATATTTTCCCCCAGGTTTGATTCTCAGCCTATTTCTGTCTACAAGTCTAAGATTTGTCTCTTGTAGGCAGTAGACCAATGGGTTGTATAGTCTAAGCCAGTCTGTTAGACTCTGTCTTTTAATGAGTTTGTTCAGTTTGTTGATATTCGGACTTTTTGTGTTGGGCGTTTTCCATCCTCTCTTCTTATAAGTGCATTGTGCAAATTATTGTGTGCTTCTTTCCTGCTTTCTCTTCACAGTCATCAAATGTTATCTTGAGGGCTGTGTTGATGTGCTGACCACTGGGCGGAATTACTCTATGTGGTGGTGTCTTATTTGTGCTTGATAAGTGTTGTTCTTCTGACCACACTTAGTCGGCAAGGATATTTTGTACAGCTGGTTCTTTTTTGTTTTCCTAAATGTATTCCTTGAGTTTTTCCTTGTCCAGGAAGACTCTTACTTCTCTGTCTATCATGATAGATAATCTGGCTGGTTAGTGGATTCTTGGATTTGCATTTTCTTTCAACTGTCAGAAGACATTACCCCACTCTCTCCTCTTCATGCTGTCTACTTATACGTCTGAGCATATTCTTATTTGGGTATCTTCATAGGTGACTATCTTTTTTTCCTTAGCTGCTCTCATGATTTTCTCCTTTTCCTCAAAGTTAACTATTATAGTTAGCTTAACTATTATATGCCTTGGTGAATTCTTCCTTGGATTCAGTCTAGCTGGTGTCCTCTATACTTCCTGGATGTTTGCCTAATTCTCATCTGGGAAAATTTTCCTCTAGGAATTCCCTGGCTATTTTTGTCATTAACTTCTTTGTTATGTGTTACAATCCATTTATTCTAATCCTGTTCCTCTTCATAGCAACCGGCATTGTTGTCAGGTTTTCTACAGCATCTTTGATTATCTTCTTTGATTGTCTTCCCCATTTGTTGAAGTCTGCCTGGTTATCCTCATTGTGACTGCTACTATTCTCAGCTTTATTAGTCTGTTGGCAAAACCTGTAATTTGTTATTTGCTTTTGTTACTTCATTCTTTAATCCTTGTATTTCCCTTTAGTGCGTGGCCATTATCTCCTCTATTGTCCCATCCTTTTCCTTCAATGTTTCCCTCATATCCTATATGAATCCAAGCAACATTCTGAAAAATTATTTCTGTGGTAGATCAACTTCTGCTTATTCTTTGCACACCACCAGATTTGGAACTTTCTCTGACAGTGAGTTCTGTTTCTCTTGGTTGTTTTGTTGTTGTTGTGGAGGTTGTTGTGGATGGTTGCCTATCATTTTGAAGGAGCATGGCACCATTTTCCAGGGAGTGAAAGATGAAGATACCCAAATAAGAATATGCTCAGACGTATAAGTAGACAGCATGAAGAGGAGAGAGTGGGGTAATGTCTTCTGAAAGTTGAAAGAAAATGCAAATCCAAGAATCCACTAACCAGCCAGTTTGATAGGAATGATTCTGTGAGCTTCCTATAGCCAATTGCACTGGTGGGTTGGGCTGCCTCTTTATCTCACTGGGGTCTTACTCTCCTTAGACAGTTGGGATTCCCTGTTTGGAGGACAGGTCTGGTGGCCATCTCAGGGCACACAGGCAGTGCAGTTTCAGCCAGTGAGTGTAGCTCTGTGCATGGGTGTGCTGGACAATGGTAGGAGAAGCCCCACTGCCATGGGAGGAGGTGCTGAGTGAAGGCAGGGAATGCCATTGCTGCAGGGGTGTATGTGGGGGCTAGGCAATGGTGGGAAGAGCCACCGCAGATATAGGTGACAAATTATTTTAAGAAGACTGCTGACAAGCCCTAGCCAAGGGCTCTGGGGTCATAGGATGGTGGGTGGAGGTACCCATTGCCACTTTGGGAGAAAGCCGCAGCTTATGGTAGAGACTGCTGAGGGTGGACAATGATCATGTGGGAATTCTGCTGTGGTTGTGGGGCACTCAGTGGGACAGTTGTCTAGTTCCACATTCTATCATCAGTCTGAAAGGGACTGATTAGCTGGTGGTGCTCTCAGAGGTTCTGAAGTAGCATGGCAGTGCAGACCTGGAAATCCCTGGGATGAGGTTACAAATCCCTGAGGCTTAGGAGAGAGGCTAGATGGGGGGTTGGGGGGAAAAGGTTCTCACCTTCCATACTGAGAAGTACTCTGGGTTGTCACGGGAGGTTTTTTCACTTAAGAGAAGCCCCCCACTCATCCTCCTGGACACTAGGTTCACTGATTGCCATGGAGCTTACAATGCGGGCTGTTTACCTCGGTGCCATCCTGCCAGAACTCCCTCTCTTCCCTTATTTTTCATTGGGATAATTAAAGCCATTTATTTTCCATTTTTATTTGTCCTTTCAGAATCCAGTGTGACCGTGAGAACAGGATCATATGTCCAACAACAGAGGTTGTAAGAACTCTTGGAGAAAAGATGTGGACAGGTTTTCTAGTCAAAAACAGACAAATCAGTACCACAAATTCTTAGATGTGATCCAGAAATCAGTTTTCAATGCCACCACATGTGGAATATTTATAGTCCCAGTAAACCAATGCTTCTCAAACTTTAACGTGCATGTGATTACCTGAGTATTTAGTTAAATATCAGACTAAAATCAGTAAGTCTAGAGTGGGATCTAGTGTATTTCTCACAAGTTCTCAGGTCAAACCTATGCTACAAATCCACAAATCTGAATGTGTAGATTGACTTGTATCCACCTCCATTTGGTTCCCTTTTTTCACCCTAACCTTTGGTCAAGCATGACGTTCCTTCCCTACAATCTTCTGCCTCTTAACAGCTCGCCTTCTAGGAGCACAGGTCAAAAAACATGCATCCCTCAATGAAGATTCTTATTATAAAATGGCACAGCTACATTGCAAAAATAGTCTGGCAATTCACCAACCAGTGAAGCATAGAGTTACCATGTGACTTGGCAGTTTCCCTGCCGAAGAAAAATGAAAACTCATATCTGTTACAGACAGCTAGACTGTTAGCCACACAGGAACTATTTTAAAACCAGGCCAGCTTAAACTATAGCTGAAACAACTCCAGTAACTGGCCGCCCTTGAATATCTTGGCCCATATCCGTGGGTGTAAGAGCACCAGGACGTAGTATTCTGGGAGATCCCCCCATACGCTGTGTTCCCAGGACGAGCGCAGATCTGAAGGACAACTGCAAAATTCTGCTTCTGAAACTGCTTGCTTGCATAGTTGCGGAGATAAGTTTGTTTATTGAGTCCAATAAAAACCCGAGCCTGTAAACAATCTTGGCCTCCTCTCTCTGGGGATGGCCCCTGCAGAACACTTGATCTCTCTTGACCTGAGCAGATCTTTCTTCTTTTTCCTACTTTTTTTTCTCTTTAATAAAACTTGCTCTTTAATTCACTGAGTTATTCTTGTCCAGCAAAGGGTAGCATTTTCGGAGGTTCCACCGAGATTTCAATTGTTGTTTTTGCCGTGACAAGCGAGATCCTGCGATCGGGTGCTCTCCTCCGTGGTGCCTCAACTTGGAGAAGGCCCTGGAGAGATGTTCCTCTGCCCCAGCTGCTGAATCCTGGATGGAGCTCCCAGGTTTGTGGAGAGATTGCACTCAGTTGGACGGAACATGTGAGTACTCCCCAAGGACCAGTGAGACATCACTGGAAGCTCCTGTGTGCCCCTTTGGTGGCAACTGGTTATTAATCTTGTATGTTTGGGCCTGGTGTTAATTGTGTGTTGCTGTTTTTGTGTTTGTGTCATTCATTTCCGTTCCCTCGGTCCCTGTAATCATTTAAATCTTTACATTTGCTAGTCGAGAGCTGTTATGAGTCAGTCTTCCTCAACCCTGCTTAAATGTCTCAACTAATATCTCTGAATTTTCCAGAGATCTAAGTCCAGTTATAAATCAAACCCCAGCGTCTCTGTACTTCTTGTGAGGTTGACTGGGTGCATGGCGTCCCCGACTGGCCGTCAGAGGGCACTTTTCCTTGCCTCTTTTACCCCGGGTCTGGTGATTTGTCTATAGAAAGCCAGGACACCCCGACCAAACCCCTAACATAGATGTTTGGATTAACATTGCATCAAATCTCCCTCCACATGTCCGCAAGTTTCTCCTTCCAAAACAGGTCCTCTTAGCAACAGAGAAAAAAAACCCCAGAAAACTCGAGTCTAGCACCAAGCGACTGTATCCTGTTCTCCAGAGTGCAGAGGGGGATCTTGATGTCCTCCCTTCACCTCAGGCTCCCCCAGCAGCTGATCCATTGGAAAAGCCACCATTGCCAGCTGCTGGCCTGACACCCCAGGTGGCAGACAAGACCCCTTTAGTGGGCCCCATATGCGGCCAGGAAGGTTTACATAGGTTATGTACTTGATGTCAATTTCATGATTGAGATGTAGGGGTGGAGTCTAGACTGTCAATCTGGAGATAGCCAATGAGTAGCCAATGAGGCCTCTGTGTGGGCGTCTTTCTCCTGAGAATAATGGGAAGTCTCCCTCGTGGAGATGAGAGACCATTTTTTCTAGTTGATGGGAGTTACTGGACTGACAAGACAAGATGGCATTGTCCAAGGAACCAAAAGAGGAGAAGCCAAATGGCCTTATCCTGATGGAACCAGACCTCTGAAGCCGGAAAAATCACAGAGAGACCCCTGCCAGGGCTGAGATGTTTCTATTACCAATGGACACTGCTGATGGACCCTGACCCCTGGAAACGAGGAGCCATGAGAGGACCCCTGTCAGTGCCGGAATTCTGCACCCACTGGCCTGTGACTTCGTGAGTCGGAAGGAGGCTTTATAGACTATATCGGACATATGGGCTAATATTGGACTTATGACTTTGAACTGGACTGGGTGGGGATGCTTTCTCAATGTTCCATTCCTCCTGTATATAGACCTTTCCTTTGTAGCCATATGCGTGTCTATGAATTTGCTTCTCTAGTCTACCCAGACTAACACACTGGGACTCCAGGGAGCTGCTAAATAGCCCATCAATTTATCTAAGGTTAGTAAAACCATGCCAAGGCCGACGGGTGAGTCCCCCGCTGCCTTCCTGGAGGGCCTCATGGAGGTCTACAGGCTGTATACCCCAATTCACCCAGAGGCTCCAGAAAATCAAAGGACCATTAATAACTCAATCAGCCCCAAACATTCGTAGGAAGCTTCAGAAACTCGATGGGTTTGAAGGTAAAAATCTTAGTGAGCTAGTGGAGATTGCCCAGAGAGTTTATAACAGGGAGGATCTCCTTCTACCAGACAGATGGCTAAAATTATGGTGGCTGCTCTCAAATCATAAAGCATAACCCAAGACTGAAAACAACAGGAACGGGCCAGGGAGCAGGAAAGTCAGAGTACAGAGACATCAGTGTGCTTGTCATTTAACTCAGAGTCTGGAGAAGTTTCTGTCAAGATTGTTAAAAAATAAAGAAAAGACTGCCCTCGCCACCCTTCCCTGCCCGCTGGCAGCCCTGCCCCACCACTTGCTTCTGAGAGAAAAGTCCACTCTGTACCACCTTAACCTGCCCATTGGCCTCACTGCCCCGAGGAAGAAGCCGAGGGGAAGAAACCACAGAGGCCCTCTCCGCCCAGGGTGAGAGAGCATGCGCTGGGAATATTGGGAAGTGGACTTCAATGAAGTAAAGCCAGGGTAATAAATAACTTCTCCGGATAAACAGAAGCCTTCCCTAAAACGAAACAAAACAAAACAAAAAACAGAGACAGCCACCGTGGCATGCAAGCTGCTGAGATCCTTCCTAGATTTGGCTGGCCCCTATGCCTGGGTTCTGACAATGGACCTGTTTTTATAGCCCAAATTTCCAAATAGTTGGCAAAGGCCTTGCATATCAATCAGAAGTTGCACTGTGCTTACAGACTCCAAAGTTCTGGTCAGGTAGAAAGAATGAATAGGATTTTAAAGGAAATATTAACTAAGTTTGTGCACAGAAACTGGTGAAAATTGGGTTAGGCTGTTATCTTTTTGCACTATTGTGGGTCTGCTGCACCCCCTACCCGAAGAATCTTGGCTCCAGTTTAAATTCGATTTGTGTCGCCCCTAGTCAATTCCCTCTCCTCATGTTGGCTGCAAAATCCTTGTGTTAAAAATGAAGTTGCAAGCAACCAGTTTTTTTTCACAAGTCACAAAGTTTTCTTGTCCGGCAAAGTGTAACATATCCACACTAAAAAACTTGCTGTTTCTAACAGCAGTCTCCATGATGGCCAAGAAGTGTATCCATCAGCTAGTGAATGGATACGTAAAATATGTCATGTTCACACAATGGCACACTGTTTGAAAAGGAAATGAGGGGTTTC
>PVJH01012545.1:0-63984 GCA_004026705.1 Nesogale talazaci | reverse complement strand
AAAAGCAAGGTTGTGCCATCTGCGTGTTGCCGGTTGTTAAGGCTTCCTCCAATGCTGATGCCACATTCTTCGTCATATATTGCAGACTCTCTGATTTGGTCAGCATGCAAATTGACTGAATATGGGGAGAGGACACAATCCTGGTTCACATTGTTATTGATTTTACGCCATGCATCATAACACTGTTCTGTCGGCACAAATGCTTCTTGATTGCCATCTGAGCTAGATGAGCACAATTTAGTGTTCTGGAATTCCCATTCTTCTCAAGGCTAGCTATAGTTTTTTGTTTGTTGGTTTTTGTTTTGTTTTTAATGATCTACATCGTTGAATGCTTTTACCTAGTCAGCAAAACAGAAGTAAACATTTTTCTGCACATAAACGTCTTTTCCCCCATAGAATCTTTTAATATTACAAACCAAGCTTTGCATTTTTCTTTAGTTATTTCAGAGTGATATAATCTGATCTTGTCCTTATTGATTTTACTTTCTAACTCCAGGTCTAGGAACATTTCATTATAGTGCTTTATTTCTGTCTCCTTGAGATGCTCTTTGAAATTTTCTGCTTTACTCTTAGACCATGTGTAACATTATAGAGGCCATAATTTACAACACATGGGATAAATGCATAAGATCACGGAATGGAGAATGATTGCACAATATTGAAAATCCTGGTCGAGCAAAATTAGAAGGAAGAGGAGGAGGAGAATAGAGAATGCAAAAAGAGGAAGGCCCTCAAAGAGGAGGACTGTCACAGTGGCTGCATCAATGAGCTCAGGCGTAAGAGCAATTACGAGTGGAGCACGGGACTGTGCAGTGTTAATTCATAATTTGAGCAATGTTAATTCATAATTTGAAGCACGCAATCCAATAAGTCAGAATGCTGAACAGTTTGAAATGGAGCTATCAGATTAAGATGGGCAAGAAAAAAAATCCTGATGATATACTACCAAAATTCAACCAATGAAAACTCTGATGGAAAAATGGAAAAAAAAACTCACAATGGAAAAATTTATAATTCAATTGGTTGTGTCAAGTGTTCCCTTTTGTTACATTTGATTTTGTTATGTATGGGGTTTTCGAGAGTCAAGGGTCAACTCAACAACAACAAATTCCAAGGAAAACCAATGCCAATCTCTAAGACAGCTTTCTTCCTCATGAAGTTCAAAGTGAGAGAGTGTTACTCCCTCCCCAGAGATGATGCTGGGCACTCAGAACACTGACAATTCCCTAATAAAATAAGTTTTCCCAAAACTGGTTTTATCTGTCCCATTTGCTTGTAAATAATGGATAGATATTAACTTAGAATAGACAGACCAACACTTGGCATCTTATTTTCTTGCTATCAAGACAGGATGTCCTCTAGAAATGTAAAGCAATCAGAAACTAAGGTCGTTACTGTGTTCAAGAGAATGATCCTCAGCTGGGTAGAGCCAAAATATTGATTTTGCCAGTACCCCAAAGCTGAACAATTTTTGCAGAACTGGCTCATAGTAACTCAGAGCAGCGAAGACTAAAGATTCTTTTTCAGTGACTAACCTGTTTAGATTTTCTATCCTACCCAATCAAATCCTCAGCATGGAAGTAATTGGGAAACTGCATTGACTTCATAATGTGGAGTGATTCCTGATTTGTCATCTGCCTTCTCTCTAAATTGTGAGATCCTGAGGACAAAGATTAAATTTGGTTCATAGTTATATTTAAGGTCCTTGAACTGCATGTGACATTTAATTGGCACAGTAAACAGAATAACAACAATCAATAAATGACCACATTTGGATCCATGTTTTAGGTTTCCTCAGGTCAGTTCCGACACCTTTCCACCCTATGTAAAGCAGAATGAAACACTTTCCGGTCCTGGATCATCCTCTCGTTCATCACTGTTTGGACTCATTGTCGCAACCACTGTGTCAGTCCATCTGATTGAGTCTGCTTCTTGTTTTAGTAGACTCTCTACCAAACATGATGTTCTTCTGCAGAGACTTATCTCTCTTGATAACATGCCCAAAGTACATCAAATAAAGATCACCATTCTCACTTCAAAGGACCACTGTGACTGTACTTATTTCAAGAGAGATTTGCTCATCCTTTTGGTCATTGATGTCATATTTGGTGTTTTAATCAACACCATATTCCAAAGGCATAAAATTTTATTCAATACTCCTTATTCATTGTCCAGTCTTCATCTACATATAAGGCCATTGAAAATACCATGGGGTTGATCAGACATATTTTATCTTCAAAGTGTCGTCTATAATTTTTATTCATTTAGAGATCTTGTGCAGTACATATGCCAGGTGCAAATAATCTGATTTCTTTTTTAAGATCATTTTATTGGGGGCTATCACACTTCTTATCACAATCCCTACATGTGTCCATTGTGTCAAGCACATTTGTACATATGCTGCCATCACCATTTTCAAACATTTTCTTTTTACTTGAACCCTGTGTATCAGCTCATTTCCCCCACTCCCTTGCCCTCCTTCCCCTATGAATCCTTAATAATTTATATTTTTTCATGTCTTATACAACTACTGTCTCCCTTCTCCCACTTTTCTGTCCCTCCACCCAGGGAGGGAATTATATGTAGATTATTGTGATCAATTCCCCATTCCTCCCCCAACCTTACACCTACTCTCCTGCTATTACTGCTCTCATTATTGGACCAGCTGGGCTTATCTGTCCTTGGTTCCCTGTGTCTCTAGGTCTTATCTGTATCAGTGTACATGCTCTTGTCTAGCCAGATTTGTAAAGTAGAATTGGGGTCATGATAGTGGATGAGGAAGCATTAAAAAACTAGAGGAAAGTTGCATTGCATTGCAGTGCTATACTGGGATGCTTTCTCAATGTCTCATTCCTCTTGGATATAAACCCTTTCCTTATATTCATATGCGTGTCTATGAGTCTGTTTCTCTAGTTTATCCAGATTGACACATGGTCCCATTGTTTACTCCTCTGGATTGTTATCCGCCTATCTTATGTAGCTAGACATGCAGAGGCAATAATAAGCAAAACAATGCAAAGCAAAACAAAACAACTAAAGAAAGCAAAAAATGTCAAAAAAGAAAAGAAAGAAAAAGAGAGTGAGAGAAAGAAAGAAAGAAAGGAAAAAGAAAGAGAAAAGCCTATAAATAGTTCCAGGTCTGTTTGTTAACCTTTAGGAGTGTTTTCCGGGTGATTCTGATTGGGTGCCATAGAGTGGCTCCGAAGACTATTTTTAGGTATTCCCCCAGAGATTCCATAGCTTTGCTTCCCTTTCTGCGCTATTGCATGCCCTTAGTTTTTCACCCTGGTGTTGTGGGTCATATTGGGCACAATTCCCACACTGTGTCTCCAGTGTTGTGCCCCATAGCTGCATGGATCCGTGAGGGATGTTGTGTCTCCTAGTTGGGCTGACCCTGTGGTCCTCTCTGCACGTTGGCTGCTCTCATCAGGAATAGTGTCCTTGAGGATTGGTGACCCAGAACGTGTTCCACTCTCTCACTTTCCCTTGCTCCAGTGTGCTCTGCTCAGACATGCCCCTCTCCCTGAGCTGTGGTATCAGCGTTGTGATCTAAAGTGCATTCTTCTGGGAGTGGGGAGGAGGGCATGCATACATAGTTGGGATTTGAGGCAGCCCTGCAGACCTCTTGATTGGTTCACTGCTACAAGCCATATTTCATGTCTCAGCACCCTGAGTTGAAATCTGGTCCCTCTCTCCCTTTCCTACGGAGATATCAACATTACCCTCCCCTTGGCTTGGTTAGTGCCCTGTCCCCCTGCTATACATGTCTTTCTCTTTCTTTCTTTCTTTTTTTTTGGGGGGGGGGCATCACTGCCCTCAGGTGGTGGGAGTAGGAGGCCCAACCTTTGCTCCGTGGAACTGAAATTGAACCTCCATCCCAGTGGGCCACAGTCATGCGCGCAACCACTACGCCACTGGGGCTCTGCCCTTCTTTTTTTTTTTCCTTCTTTCTTTCTTTTTAGTGGGCTGCCATACATATTCCTGGATTGACCCTGCCCCCTGCCATAGTACCTGGACCTATTGTAGCTGTTCCTCTATGCCCCTTTTACATTCTTAAGCTTATCTTAACAGACTTGTTTTGAATTGTCCTTTTGTGCTTGGCTTCCTTCATTTAGCCTAACTTCCTCCAATTCTCCTCATGCGATGATGTGCTTCATGTGTTCATCATAACTTTTTAGGGAAGCATAGTACTTCACTGCATGTATGTATAACAGTTTTTCAATCCATTCATTCCTTGATGGAAATTTAGGTTGCTTTCCAACTTCATGCAATTGTGAACTACATTGTAGTGAACAATGGAGCACAGATGTCTGGCCATGGTTTGTTTCTTGCTTCTTCTGGGTAGAGAGTCAGTAGGAGAATTGCTGGGTCATATGGTACCTCAATTTCCAACTGCTTTCGATATCACCAAGTCAATTTCCAGAAGGTCTGTGCATACCTACAGGTCCACCAGCAGTAGAGGAGAGTTCCTATCTTACTACAGTCCCTCTAATACTTGCTACTTGTTACTTTCTGATTTTTTTAATTGGGCTACCTTTGAGGGTGTTAGATGGTATCTCATAGCTGTTTTAATTTGCATTTTTCTTATGGCTAATGATCAGGAACATTCTCTCATATGTTTATTGGCCATTCGGGTTTCTGCCCTCGTGAAATTTCTGTTCAGGTCTCTTGCCCACTCTCTCAGTGGGCGATTAGTTCTTTTCTTACTTTAAGCTAGCAGAGTATTATAGAATTTACTAATAAGGTCTTTGTTTGATGTGTCATTTCTAAAGATGTTTTCCTTGTCTGTGGGCTCTCTTATTACTCTCAAGGTAAATTCTTTCAATGGATACAGGTGTTTTATCTTCAGTATTTCCCACTTGTCAATTTGTGCCTCCTCTGTATTTGTTCCTTCTCTCTTTCTGAGTCTTTGTATTCCCTACACCAAAATTCTCAGGTTTATCCCAGTTCCCTCATTGATGACCCTAATAGTTTGATGTTTTACCTCAGGGTCTATGATCCACCTTGTGTTTATCCTTGTACATGCTTCGTTTTCTGCAAGTAGAACCAACACCACTTGTTGAAGAGGTTTTCCATTGCCTATTTGATTGGGGAGGGAGGTTCTTATCAAAGATCAGTTGTCTGTATGCTAATGATTTTATTTCTGGGTTTTTGATTCTTTTCCATTGGTCTGAGTATGTTATTATACCAATACCACACTATTTTGACAACTGTGGCTGTATAATGGGTGCTAAAGTCAGGTAAAGCAAGCCCTCTCTGCTAATTCCGGACTTCTCTACTCTCCATATGAAGTTGGTAGTCAGTTTTTCCAATTTTTCAAGAAAGATGATATTTGTATCAGGATAGCATTACATTTATATAGTGCTTTAAGAAAAACTGGCATTTTTACTATATCCAGTCTTTTGATACACGAGCATGGGATATTCTTCCATTTGTTGAGGTCGCTCTTGGTTTCTTTTAATAGTGTTCCATAATTTTCCTTATATAATTTTTTTGGCTTTTTTAGTCAGGCATACCCCTAGATATTTAATTTTGTGATTGGCTATGGTGAAGAGTAATACCTTTTTGATCTCCTCTTCCATAGTCTTGCCTGATGTCTATAGCAGGCCAATAGACTTCTGTTGCTTGATCTTCTATCCTGCCACTCTGCCATATTCTTCTATTGCTTCCAGCATTTCCCTTGTGGAGACTTTGGGTTTTTTCATATATAAAATCATATAGGATTTTCCTTCCTTTCTTCCTCAGGTAAATAAGATGTCTTTTCTTTGCTTTATGTTGTTAGTGAGGACCTCCAGGATTATGTTGCATAAGAGTGGAGACAAGGGGCATCCTTGTCTGGTCCCCTTTCTCAATGGGATTTTTTCATCTTTTCTCCATGGCCTACCACATTGGTTTTGGTTTTTCATATATAGTTTGTATTATATTGAGAAATTTTCCTTCTGTTCCTATCTTCTTGAGTGTCTTAAATAGGAATGGGTGTTGGATGCAGTTGGATGATTTTTCCACATCTATTGATATTATCATGAGGCTTTTGTAATTTTTCATGTCAGTATGGCAGCAAATACTGTTGGTCTTTCTTATGTTGAACCATTCCCTGCATCACTGGTATGATGAATTCTTGGTCCTACATGGTCATGGTGAATTCTTTGTTTTACGTAGTTTGTATTCTATTGGCTAGTAATTTGTTAAGGATTTTTGCATTGCTCATCATTAGGGAGAATGGTCTGTAGTTCTCAATTCTTGTGGGATCCTTGCCTGCTTTAGGTATCAGAGTTATATTAGTGTCATAGA
The DNA here is from genome assembly GCA_004026705.1 of Nesogale talazaci. Taxonomy (NCBI): domain Eukaryota; kingdom Metazoa; phylum Chordata; class Mammalia; order Afrosoricida; family Tenrecidae; genus Nesogale; species Nesogale talazaci. The sequence goes on along the minus strand of PVJH01012545.1, from coordinate 57,693 downwards.
AATAGTTTGGGAATTTGCCATCTTTTCCTATGTTCTGGAAGAGTCAGTTCTTCCCTGAATGCTTGGTAGAATTCTCCTGTGAAGCCATTTGGTCTGGGGATTTTGTTGTTGCTGTTGATAATCCCTGAATAACCTTGTCTCAAAGTTGGGTAGTTTAACTACTATTTTCTATTGCAATGAGTGTTTTGAGATTCTTGACATCCATCTGGGATAGTCTAGAGAGGGATTACTTTTTCGACAATTTGTTCATACTTATTTGTGTTTGTTGAGTGTTGTTCTTCTGCTCATACTGGGTTGGCAAGGATCCTTTATAGGGCTGGGTTTCTTTTAACATATTCTCTGAGTACTTTTCTTGTCTGAGTAGACTTTTACTTCTCTATCTATCTTGATAGATAATTTGATTGGATAGAGTATTCTTGGGTTTGTGTTATTTTTCTTCAATTTTTGAATATGTTACTCCACTCTCTCCTCTTCTCCATAGTGTCTGCTGATAGGTCTGAACATATTTTTATTTGGGTACCTTTATAAGTGATGGCTTGTTTTTTCCTATCTCCTCTCCTTATGGTTTTCTCCTTTTCCTCAAAGTTGGATAGTTTAACTACTATATGCCTTGGTACTTCTTGCGATTCAATCTAGATGATGTTCTCTGGACCTCCTGAATGGTTGCCTGGTTTTTATTCTTTAAGCTGTGGAAGTTTTCTGCTAAGAATTCCCTCACTTTTTTTTTGCCATTAACTTATTCATTGTGTCTCGTTCCAGTGGCACAATTATTCTAATATTGTTCCTTTTCATAGCATCACACATGTTTTTCAGATTTTCTTCAGCTTCCCTGGTTATCTTATTTGACTACCTTTCCCATTTGCGGACCTCTGCCTGATTCTCCTCTGCGTCCTCACGCCTGTTGGCAAAGTCTGTGAATTTGTTACTGGCTTTTGTTATCTCTTCTCTTAGGTCTTCCCTTTTGCTGTGTGGCCTTTATCTGCTCTATGATTTCATCTTTTTTTTCTGTATTGCTTCCCTCATATCTTGTATGACTCCAAACAGCATTCTGAAGATTTCTGTGACAGATCAATGTCTGCTTTATTAAGTACATCCTTAGGTTCAAGACTTCTTCCAACATTGCTTTTTGTTTCTCCTGTGTTTTTGTTGAGGTTATTGGGCCTGGGAGCTGTTTATGTGTTCTTTTTGAGGAGTCTGGGACCATTTTCTAGAGAGTCAAAGAACACTGGACTTTATATTTGCGAGACTTGTAGGAATGCTTCTTTGAACTGCTTGCAGCTAACTACACTGGGGAGTTGGGCTACTGTTTTACCCTGCTATGGATTCACTCTTTCCCTAGTCTACCAGCATTCTGCTGTTTGGAGGGCAAGTTGTATGGTTTTCTCAGGAGATGTTGGTTGGTGGTTGTGGGCACACAAGTATGGCAATGCATTGGATGATCTTACAAGAAAGTGCTGTGGTCCATAGCAACTTGGAGAGTCTTAGAGGGCATGGGTGTGTGTGTGTGGGGGGGGTCCTCACTGCAATGGGAGTGCCATACAGTGTGGGTGTATGTGCTTTGGTGTAGAGCACCACGGATGGTGGCCAGAGTTGTCCTAGTTGGCAAGCTCACCGTGGAGGTTGGGATGAGGTTTACAACACAGCATGGAACATTGGAGTGGGTTGGTAAAGCTATCTTTGTGTGAAGCACTGTGGCAGGTGGGAGGAAGTGCCCTCAGCTATGTGTAGGTCTGCTGAGGATGGGCAAGGGTTCCGCTTGCCACATGGAGTGTGTGAAAGGCAGGAAGAGGTTTCCCTAGCTGAGTGGTGTACCACAAAGGGCAGGTGGGAATTACCCTAGTCTGTTAGAGGGCCTTGAAGAGTAGGTAGGAGTTTCTCCAGCTGTTTGAAGGGGCTATCCCCCAGCTGTTTGAGGTATGGCGGAAAGTGGGTGGGATTTCCTCAGCCATGTGTAAGGCCAATGAGGTCAGACAGGGGTTCCCCCAGCTTAGTGGGCAGAGTTGCTCTAGGTGGAGGGGAGTGGCCTGGAGCCTGGCAGTGGTGTGTGAAAGGAAAGAGAGGGGGGTTGATAAAAACAAGATTTGGGCTTGGGTGGGGGTACTAAGGCTACGGAGACTATAATGCGAAAGAGAGATGAGAGAGAGAAATAAAAGTAAAGAGATAAGTGAGACCCAATTGTCTGACTGTGAGGCTGGAGGGGTTTAAACCCCAACCAGAGGCAAGCAGCAAGCTGTGGTTGTGTTGAGGTAAAGGCCATAGACGAGCCAAAATAGTCCGGCACTGACTGAGACTATGATGTGAACGAGTGGTGTTTCCCTCTCAGTGATTCTCCAGCATTAATTTCTGCAGAGTCCCTCTGGTGTGTGTTACTCGGTCATCATTTTGCTGGAACTCCAGTAATGCTTCTTACTTCATTCTTCATGAAGAGAGCACTGACGATAAGGATGCCAAGGCAAAGTGTGACGAAGAAAGCAGATGGTGCCCAAATGGAATAGTGTCTGAGGCCATAAATGATTGTATTCAAACATGCAGTATCAACATTGAAGCAGCACACCAGGTTTCATGGAACAGTTTATATACTGAAGGTCATTCAACTCACACAGGTTGCTGGGCCAAGGTCAAGGAAGCGGACCATGGAATCTACCTTCAGGCAAGGCATGGTAAGTGGGGCAGCCATAGTAGGAAGATGAGAATTTGAGCTGTAGCAAAAGTCAGTAGCATTGAAGATTAGCAAACCAGTCCCCTAGGATCTGCAAGAAGGTTGATGAAGCAGGACTCCTCGAGACTATAAGGGATACATGCAGGACAAGGCTCTACGATCCACAAGTTGGCTGGGCCCACAGTAGCACAGCAAGCATTTGAGTGTAAAGGACTAGCTCAGGTAGCAGACCAATTGTCCAATTCAACGATCTGACTTCTTGACTACTGCTACCATACCAAACTCCAAATTCACTGCCCTTGTGTCAGCGCTGATTCAGAGCAGCCCACTGTGGGTTTCCAAGACCGTAACTGTGCAAGGGAGGAGAAAGCCCAGTCTTTCTACCACGGACGTTCAAAATTCAATCCTTCACAGCTTGCATATTTTCTTCATTTATAATGATGTCTCATAGGGGTCTAGTTGTGATCATGTATGTTGGGGTGTAATCCATACTGAAAGCTGTAGTCTTTGGTTTTCATTGGTGCTTAGAGCCCTCTTGCCTTTCAGCTAGCTAGACTGTGTCATCTGTGGTCTATGAGTCTTCCTCCAAACCCAATGCCACATTCTTCTTCATATAATTCACCTGGATTTTTATAGATGTATATATACCTCAAAAAATCCCCTGTCCTGATTTTTGAACTATTCAGTATCTTCTTGTTCAGTTCAAACAATTGACTCTTGGAGTAAGTACAGGTTCTGCATGAGCAGAATTATTTGTTTTGAGATCCCCATTCTTTTTTTTGGGGGGGGGTGGAATCACTGCCCTAGTGGGAATAGAAAGCCCAGCCTTGCTCCTGGAGAGCTGCTGCTGGATTTGAACCGTCAGTCCTGTGGGCTGCAGTTGCGCACACAACCACTATGCCACCAGGGTTCAGCCCAAGATCCCCACTCTTAAGGCTATCCATAATTTGTTTAGATCCACATAGTCTAATGGTTTTGCATAGTCAATAAAAACAATTTTTTCATAGTATACCGCTTATAGACAAGATCCATTTGATATCAGCAAGATATACTTTGTTCTACACCCTCTTCTTTCTTTTGTATTTTTAAAGATTTTATTGCAGCTCTTATAACAATCTATACATCAATTATTTTAAGCATATTTATACATATGTTGCAATTATTATTTTATAATTATTTACATTCTATTTGAGCCATTGGTATCAGCACCTCTTTTTAACCACCCCCTCTTCTTCCCACCCTCGTAACCCCATGATAAATTACAAATTATTATTAATTTCATATCTTACACTGGCCACTGTTTCTCCCCTGAGATTTCCTCATCCCTCCTCTCTGCACCTTCCTCCTGCCCTCTTGATAGTGCTACTCCCACTTCTGTTCCTGAGGGGTTTTTCTGACCTGAATTCAAGTATATCCTCTTCTTAATCCAACTTGAATATCAGATAGTTCCCTATCAATGTACTGCTGCAAACATTTTACAATTGTGTTCAGCAAAATTTTACTTATATGTTACATTTTACTTGCATGTTATACTAATGATATTGTCGGATTATCACTACATTCTGTTATATCACCCTCCTTTGGAAAGACACAAATATAGATATCTTCCAGTCAATTGGCCAGGTAGCTGTTTTCTTGGCCTCTTACACTGCATTCATTTGGTGAAACATCTCAAATGTAATCCATCAATTCCTGGAGTTTCTGTTTTTGCCAATGACATCAGTTCAGATTAGATTCCTTCCTTCAGTATTACTGATGGTTGATCATATGTTATCTCCTGAAATGGTTGAACATTGACCAATTCTTTCTAGTACAATGACAGTTTATTCCTTCCATATTTTGTTAATGATGCATGCATCATTTAATATTTTGCCCATGGTATCCTGCAATATTTCAACACGAGGCTTGTAATTTTTCATCAGCTTTTTTCAGTGTGAAATGCCAAGATTTTTCCATTTGGTCTTCTAACTCAGGTTGTTGTATATATTTTTGTAGTAGTTTGTCTTCTCAATCTGTCCTTTGATTTCTGTTCTGCTCTAAACGCCATCAGCCATCACTTCTCCATGACCCCCCCCACCCCCCACCTTTATTCAACATTAAAGCAGAAGTGTCAGGTCTCTCTGACATCCTGGTCATTAAAAAGCCAGGAAAGATATATTTGCTTTTTTTAATGTATGGTGCCCTTGATGTCATCTCACAACTTGCTTGGTCTTTGGTCATTTGTGTTCAGTGAACCAAATCTATTCTTGGGGTGGTGTATTAGTCCAGGGAGGCTAGAAAAACAAATCCATAGACACTCATATGTGTATAAGGAAAAGATTTATAAACAAGAGCAACTGAACTTTGAGAAAACATCCCATTTCATTCCAAGTTCATAAGTCCAATATAAGCCCATATGTCAAATACCCATCTATAAGCCCTCTTCAGACACATGAAGCACATGCAATGACATCAGGACAATCACAGGCCAGTGGGTGCAGAGTTTGGTGTTTCTAGTGGCCGCAGAAGCATCTCAGCACTGGCAGGAGTCTCCTGTGGCTACTCCAGTTTCCAGGGTTTAAGGTCTATTAGCATGCTACCATGTGTCTCTTCAACTGCAATGTTCCAGAGAGTGAATTGAGAGAGATAGTGTCTCCTGCCTCCAAGAAAGAATTACCATATTTCCCAGAATTCTCAGGAGAAGGTCACGCCCATGCAGAGGTTTCATTGGCTATCTCCAGATTGGAAGTCTAGACTCCACCCCTGCACTCTTAATTCTTAAATTGACAACAGATTAGGTAACTGCCACAGATGGTGTCTAAATTTAGGTGGACTATACCCAAGGTAATATTTTGACTCTCATGGATTGCATTAATTTTATTGAATTTCTGCTTGAACTGGCATATGAGCAGTTAGTGGCCTGTCCTGCCATCAGCCTCTGACCTTGTTCTGACTAATGGTATTGATTTCCACCATTGTCTCTTCCCATAATGTAGTCTATTCAATTTCTGTGTATCCTATCTGACTAAGTCTTTGTGTATAGTCATCTATATTGCTTAAAAAGGGAATTTGCAATGCACAAGTTGTTGATATTGCTAAATTGTATAAAGTAACCTTTTTTTGTATCTATCACTAAGATCATATTTTCCAACTGCCTATAATTTTTGTTTCCATTTCTCACATTCCAATCACCAATATTTATCAATGCATCTTCATGACATGATTGATCAACTTCAACCTGAAGAAGTTGGTAAAAATCTTCAGATTCTTCATCTTTGGCATTAGTGGTTCATGCATAAATTTGAATATTGTATTTTCTGCTCTCCCTGATAGGCATAAATGATATTATTCTTTTACTGACAATGTTATATTTCAGGGTAGATTTTAAAATGTTCTTTCTGATCATGAAAATGATACCAATATATCACTCTCAGCAAAGTAGGTCATATGATTGTCTGATTCTGAAAGGTAAATACCAGCCTGTTTTAGTTCATTAGTGCCTAAGATACTACTCTTTATAAGATTCACTTTGTTTTTGATAATTTTCAGTTTTCATAGAGAAATATTTTGTGTACTACCTGTTTCCATCACTAAGGGATATTTTCAGCAGTTTCTTATAATTTAGAGTCAGCAAATGAAGATTCCAAGAGTTTTCTTCTATCTAGGTCATTGAGGTTAATTATGGTTTGAGGAAACGGATTTTTTCCAAATCCTACGTTGAGGACCTTCCACACTGAAAGGCTCTTTTCCTACCACCATACCTGACATTGTTCTACTACTATTGGCAGGCTTTATTTAAACAATGTTTTGGGAAGTAAATGACCAGGTCTTCTCCACAGTCTATCTCCGTGTAGAAGTTCTGCTGAAACTTGTCCAACACATGTGTCCCTGCTTGTGTTTGAGATTCTGGTGGCATCCATGTGATTCACAATACAATAAGCTAACAGAGGAGGGAGGTTCTATATTCCGCATATGTGAATAGGTTATATTGCAAGATAAAGAGGAGTTTAGGTTTCAGATCAGATTAATGTTGCTAATCAACTGACTCTTAGATGATGAGATTATCTGGGATTAGCTGTGGACTCAATATAGTCACAAGATTTTTTTTTATAAGTGGATGAGAAAGGCTCATCTTCGAAGATGAAAGGGACCATAAACCAAGGGTCGTGGAGGGCTTCCAGAACCTGGCAAAGGCAAAAAAGCAGACTCTGCTCTAAGCTTCCAGGAAGAAATGTAACCCTGTCAAACACAACATTTAGCCTGTTTCAGTCTTTTGACCTTCAGGGTTGCAGACTAATATTGTTCTTTTAAATCACTAAAATTTTTATAATTTATTATATAAGCTATTGAAAACTAAAAAAGACTTTCTAGAGAGATTGAGGATAACAATTGTCCTGAGAGAGTCATTAAGTGTTAGATTTCTAAAGACTTCTTTAAAGCAAACAAGCATCTTGCTTAAATGAAAAATAAGTATTGTGCTCTTCTTAGAACTCTATGTGAGGGATCAAACTGACAACAGCAACATATACAATTAGGTGACAATTTTGATGAACCTTGGGTTTATGTATGGGGAGGAACAATTAGAAAAGGAGGGTGACCATGGTTGTACAATTTGAACCGCACACGTAGAAATTATCTAATTTGCTATGTACCTATCTTCCCAACAACACGATTCACAGTGAATAAAATAAGTGTCATTAAGAAAACTAATACTCTCATTGCTCAATAAATATTGGTTGGATCATGAAATTCAATTAAATTCAAAGGTTGCTTGATGAATATAGAATGTGAGAAAAGAAAGGACAGAACGGGGAAGTCATTTCTCCCAGATTATGGTGACTCTGTTGAACCATGATGAATTCCTTGGGCCTGGAGCCCACCTCTGGAATGACAAAATACTCAGGATAGTCAGCTGCTTTCCCATGGACAGTGCTGGGTGAGCAATGACAATTCCTGGTTTGTGACTTCTCCCTTCCCCACGGTCCCCACCTCTTTCTTATTGGTGTTTTAAATTATAAAAATAGTGCAAGCACTTGCTTTTGTTTTATCATCCAGATGAACATTATAAAATGAAAAGCAGAAGCCCCCGTCTTTCAGCCCCTCTTTTCTGAATTTCAAAGCTAAACTACTATAATCTCCAAATCCTTTCATAATTTTCCTAGATATGTTCTAACATGCATGGATAAATTTATGGCTGTGCACACACACACAACTGTTCCACACAAAGTTCATCATGCTGTAGATACTATTCTATAATCTGTTTTTTTTTTCATGTAGCATGTGTATCTTGGATGCACATGTCTCATGTTAACACATATAAATGCATTGTCATTTTTTGATAAATAGTATCTGTCATTGTTTACCATTCTGTACATGCATATTGATGTTTGCTATAAAGGATTCATGTCTAGTTAGCCACAGTCTCCTTAAACCACACATTTAGCCATTTTATGGCTTGCCCGGGCCCTTGGTATTTAATTTTGGTGTTTCTACCCCACGATGTATTAAACATGTTTAAGTACACCCACATTCCTCATCAAATATAAGTTTTTGCTGTAAAAACTGAAAGTAATTTTATGATTTTGCTTTTCAAATAATTTGGCTCTGGGTAACTTATTAAATTTATGATTGACTACAATTTCTCAGCAATCACCATGCATACTTGGGAATTTTTGCAAAGTGAGGCAATTTAACCTACAAATAGTTCTTAAAGGTAATGATATTTTTATGAATATTAAATGTAACAATTAATGAATGTGACATAAGGCTGCATTTCATAGACATTTAAATGAACATATTAATTTTTACTTTGCTATTTCCTGTTTGCATTTTCTTCTTCGAGTCTCATAATTTTCCTAAGATTTGGAGAAGTTTATAATGCCTGGGCATGACGGAGAGAATACTCAGGTGGCAGAAGAGCTATGTGCATATCGCTTCTTGGCTGAATGGCTGAGCTCCATTTGGAAGGGAGTGGATAGGAGGATTGGTGTGTGACCAGGGCTGGCATGAGCAGGAGGTTTGCCAGGGTCACCAAGGTGGGTTTTTTCCCAAGGTGGTCTGAAGCAACACAGTAGGGCACAGCACGAAATGGAAACATTATAAGTGAAACCAGAGTCACAATACTAGACATGGGTCAGATCCCAAGACAGATCCTTTATGGAGGGGACAAAGCTAGTCAGGTCTTTGGTGCCCCGAATTCCTCATGCACATATTGCAGTACCACCTCTCCAGGACTTGGTTCTTCTAGAAGTTTTTTGAGGATCTTGCTCACTTCCCTCTCAAAGGGTATTTGAATCTGCATCTTGAACTCTGTTCTTACACACTGACTGGGAAACCATAGGTAGTACAAGGATGATGTAATTGCCTATGAGCCAAAATATTGGTCATTTGATTTACCCACCCCCTACCCCCACCCCCACCCCCACCCCCAGTGATGTCCACAGGAAAGACCTGAAACCTGCTACTGTAAATCCTGTGGAGTAGTTCTGCTCTGCACCTACTTGAGTCAGAATTGACTCAAGGGCAACTGATTAGGGGGCCGTGTTTTTGTTTTGGTGTGTTCTGACTAATGTAACATCAGAGCCAGCAATGGAGGCTTAAACAGAGCTGACTAATGGATAAATGAGGAATCTCCATCAGGAGGTAAATTTCCTGACTGCATGGCTACATGCGAAAATGTCACACTGATCAGAGCATTAAGTGCTCAAGAGGGAAGGGCAACATTATGACAGAGACAATTTGGCATCTCATTCCATTTTTCTCACACATACAAAATTAACATTTAAAAAAATGGCTTTCTCTATGGAAATCCTTCTCCAGTGTAAGCATTTGCTCGATGATGGGCTATTATAAATGCTTATGATCATGAGGATGAGATTCCTACAGCATCAGATGCTGTTATTACTTTGAATGAAATCACTGTGAGGACAATTTCACATCCCACAAGTAGCTCTTAGTTTTAAGGAGTCCCTGTGTATCAGAATACAATTTCCACAGCTCAGTGAGATAGCCAGCCAAGAAGCAGGGGCAGATGCATGGTGAGGCAGGGAGAGACCGAGAATGACCACGGAAAAGCAGGACTATGGCTGCACAAAAGCTAGCTTACCACGCTTATCTATTGGCCTGTTCCCTCTTTGGATAAGATGTTCACAGTTTCAGACACACAGGATATCTCTTCTTTGAACCTCATGGGCTCTGCGGGAGTTGCCTGCCAAGAGCCATGTGTGCTCTAAATAGTATCTTTCTTGGCAGGTCTGAGGTCCATCTCTTCCCTTTTCTCCACTCGAGGTCACTGTGAAGATGACTTCTGTCACCCATGATGAATCTATCAACTCTTAAAGGGATGCTGAAGATGCCAATGTTACAACTGTTTCCAGAGAAGCCAATTCTAAGCCAAGATGATGCTACTCACTATCAAGAATGCTATTTTCAAGCTGATGATTTCTCTTAAGGAAAAGACAACTTGAGGTCCAGCCAATAGTTATTATTTATTTTTTCTTAATTAAAAAAGTTCCATTTTTTTGTTAGGTATACTGTTATCCAGTGAAAAGCTTCTATTTGTTTAGCCTCCCTTGCAGCTACATGCCACCATGAAAGCTGTGCTCAGTATAAGATTTGAACATAAATGCTCTGTAAGATTTCAGAGATGTTGCCTTCAAAGGGTGAAGGGTTATCCTTCCACTTTCTTTGCCATTCCTGCTTCCTTGCTACAGAAAGGAGCAGGCATGAGAGTTGGAGCTCTGGAAGTAGTCTTAGAATGTGAGATAGCATTGAGAATGGACGCCATATTCTGAAGAGGATGAAATCTTGATCTATAAGCTGAAGATGATAGTGTCTTGATTCAAATGCTCAGAATGATAGTGCCTTTGTTACTAATAGCATCATGGGACCCCTATAACAGTTTATTTAGCTTTCATTTTGAGTTTTTTTGGGGTGGCATCACTGCCCTCTGGTGGTGGGAGTAGGAGGTCCAGCCTTGCTGCTGGATTTGAACCTCCATCCCAGTGGGCTGCAGGCCCGCGCACAACCACTACGCCACCGGGGCTCAGCCCATTTTGAGTTTTTATGTGAAACTTTCCACCAACTAATATATGTTTACTGCTGTAGAACTCCTGGTTCTAACACTCTTAGAAACCAGACAAGAACTCTCTGAAGTTTGACTCATCTTCCTTGGAAGTCCATTTGCTCTACCTCTCATGAGAGCTGACTGGCACTGCGTTATGGACCAAGATCTCTGGGAGGTTCTCCCCTCTCTGAAATCACTTCACTGACCACTTACCATCGCTCCTCTGCTCATTCTCCTGCTAGTGTGACTCACTTCCTATAGGTCGCTCTGCCTCCCATCATGATAGCACATAATGAACCAGCTCCAGCAGCCGCTTGAAAATGCCCAATTCCAAGATGTGTTGCTTTCACAATAAAACCATGGCTTCTACCAGACCCTTGTGGCCCCTGTTAGATTCCACACAGTCACCCTGCTTGGAAATACTGAAGGAGGCATAGGCTACCTGCTGGTGTAAGGACCCTCTCCTTGGTTATAATCCCAAGCAAGACACAGAGCTTTTATGGGATCAAAGAATATGGATGTATGTGCTGCTCTTCTTCCTGTTGTGTCCAGGTCAGTGGTTGCTTCTAGTGATAGCTGTCATCATTAGAGCTTTGGTCCAACACAGAGCACTCCTTAGCATCACTGCCAGTTTCATGCGTGGTGTCTAGCTCTCAACCCCAGGGAAACTAAGCTTAGTCATATGTCTTGTTTGACCGATACACTGTGGGTGGACATGGCTCTGTGTAAGAACACAATTGCCTAAAGAGACATTGATCATTTGTGTTAATGCTCACTTCGGCTGCACTTCCTGAGAGGATTCAACTTCCCTGTGAAGGGCGTGCACTCTGATTGTGTGTGACGCTTCAGATCAGGCTTCCAAGGGAGACACTTGGAATGGAGCTTTCCTGTCATCTTGCAGACCTACAGAAGCAGAAGCACCCCCAGCTTACCGCACTTGTGTGGACTTGAAGATAAATAGTGACTCTATAAAGCTAATATGTTTGGGGGTAGTTTCTAATGTAGCATTATTTCAGGACACACCTATCCAAGGATGTAGCAAAGCTCTCCTGGGTGTTTGGTTGTTGTTTTTTTAAGGCATCACTGCCCTCTGGTGGGAGTGGGAGGCCCAGCCTTGCTCCTGGAGAGCTGCTGCTGGATTTGAACCACCAAGCCAGTGGGCAGCAGTCCCGCACTCAAGGACCACACCACCGGAGCTCAGCCCTAGGTGTTTTATCATATCTATTGGACCATAAGACTTACTCCCCCACCCCCAAAGTGTGTGTGGGGGGGAGACGAGGGTGCGTCTTATGGTCCAAAGGCGTGGCACCTAGAACATTTGTTTATGATACCATGCACCTGGTTACTGCCGCTGCTGTTTGCATGCTGTGGATGGCTGTGTGTTCTGGGGAAGTCCCACCTCCTGGAGTCTCAATGTCAGTCGGGTCCATGATTGACACAACACACGCCTCCCCTCATTTGTTAAGGAAAGTGATGATGGACCTTAGCACCACTGTTAAGGTTATGCTGCTAAATATGATCATAATTTTGCTTTATTTTAGTATACTGGAACTATTTGTTTCAGAATATTTTTTTTCTTGTTTCCCTGTTCCAAAAACTGGGTGTGTCTTATGGTCTGAAAAGTGCTTGATGGGAAGAGAACTTTCAAAGTTACTGGGGTTCGGAACTGTGCCCGGCCACTCCTTCCAGGACCTCTGAATTTTTTTTTCTCCCAAAGACAAAAAAGGATAGAACCCCCCCCTCCCCCGACTCCTCCCCCAAAACTCTTTTTTGAGGAGAGCCTGCTCCATCTGCCTTGCGGCTGGTTCTCTTTTAGGTCCATTTCTCCTTATCTCCAGCAATAGATAGCAGGGTGAAGCAACTAGATGCAACTATCCGTTATCATCACGTTCACCCTGTCCTTGGCAAGTCTTCAGACTCTCAAATACTTAGTGACATTCTTATTTGCTAGCTTAATGTACAAGGCCCTTTGTGACCTAGCATCTTCTAGGTCATACTGTTCCTTTCTTCCACCTGTCCCTCCCACTCTAGACAGCTTCCTAGTTTCCCAAATGCATCAGGATGCTGCCTATCTCTGCACCAATGCACATGGCTTTTCCACAACTTGGATGCCCTTTCCTCATTCCCTGGGGTTGCAGCTGTTACACGGTGACAGTGATGTGATTGATGGAAAGATGTCAAAAGCCACACAGGAATGGAGCTCTTTAAGTCAGGAAAAGGATACAACAAACTCTCCTTACATACTCTTGCCGAGCAGGGGACCCAGCAACAGACCTAGTCCAAAGATGTATTTATTAGGATACAGTTTGGCTGATGAAATGGAGAGACCCAAATTCCTAAGACAAAACAAAAAGCCCCTCAACTCTCTGTGCAAGCCTTACCACCTCAAAGCTTCCCTAAACTCCTTTACTGCCAATAACCTAAGGTCTGATTTAGAAGTCTGTTACTTGGCCTCATCATCACCCTTCTACATGACTGTACCACTGCCCTGTTCAGGTACAAGGCCCGGTATGGGAATACAGGCATTTTTTCCATGTGTGTTGTTTCCCAGGGCAACATCTGGCATGTTGTATGTGCATGATACCTACTAGATGCATAAATGAGCTGCTTAGGTTGGGACTGCAGAAGGTAAAAACACACCTGCTGCATATTTGGCACCTGAACGACAGATGCTTGCTGTGGATTGAGAAGTGTACCCTTTAAACCACCTCCCTGCCTCTGGACTTGTCTCCATAAAGGAGTCAGATTCTTCTTTCTATAGCCCAGAACTGGCCATGCCACTCTCCTGGAAATCCTCCAATAGTCAGCATTGTTCTCAAGTTAGAATCAGACCCTTTAATATTCAAAGGCAGGCTGCCAGATTTAGTAAATAAAAAACACAGGATACCAATTGAGGTTAGATTTCATATAATGAACAAATGCAATTGTTTTGTGTAAGCATGTTCCATTTGGGACATAGCTGTACTAAAAACAAATTGGTTGTGTATGTGAAATCCAAACTAGATGCCCTGCATTTTATTTGGTCTTCTGATCCAAAGTTCTCCACCTCCCATCTGCATCCTTCTAGGCTTTTTCTCAAGGCTTTTTCTCAGCCCTGTGGGCACTTATGGACACCCTTTTTGCTTCTGCACTCGCTATCATGGGGGCCTTGTGAGAATGAGAAGAGTTAGAAAAGTGCCTAGAATAGTCTCTGGCTCAGACCCTTTATTATTAATGACTTCCATGGATAAATTTGTCTTTAAATCAGAACTGCTTGACAAAGCGTGTGTCTAATATTAGCCAATTATTTGTTTTGGAGTATAGTATACCTTTTGGAATATAGCATACCTTCTAAAAGGTGGGCTACCCAGTAAGCATGTTGTCTGAGGGTGGGTTCTTCAAGGAAGCAAAATTACTGAAACTTACTTTGGACATGAGTGGGAATTGCCTGTTGTTGTAATAATCCTATTTAGCAAACACTTTGTTGTGAATAATTATTAATTTGTTGTGAATAATTTCACATTAGCTTTACCACGTCTTTGTGGTGTCATCCGTTAGAGACTGTACATTCAAATAAGGCTGTGATTCTGTAGAAGGTCTGTGGGGTTGAGACAGAGATGATTGTTGACCATCCCTAGAAGAAACATCTTTGACATGGAAAAAAATGTAAAATTTTGCTGTGATTTAGTAAAAAAGCACAAGTAAGTTTGTGTTTACCTTGCTTCTTGGTAATTTATCTTGCCTTTTTGTACATAACAACATTAAAGAAACACTTCAGACACAGTGTTTATATCTTTGATATAATATTCGAGTAGTAATAATGATGTTTTGATGCCATTGCAAAGCAGCATCTATTTATTTTATTAGAATCATTGTATGTACCTCAAAATTTGGTTGATGCTCCTAGGTATGGTTGGACATTCCTAATCCAAAGACGTTCTATCCCAACTACCGCCACCAACATTGCTCCACTTTGCTCAGTTCATCCCTCTCCATCCTAGAGCAAGTTCCCGGGGGTCAGTCTCTCCCTTTGTTATTCTTGAGTATCTTTTATGTACCTTATGGCCCTTGGTATCACACTTTGTCGTGATTTCTTTATGGTTAATTTCCCTGCCAGATGGAAATTGCCAAATCATTGATTCAGATAGAATTGTGTTCCACACTGCCCACCCCACTCCTCAACAAATAAAATATCAACTCTAACTCTAATGCCTGCAGGGAGCCCTGATGGCAGAGTGGATTATGTGTTGGCCTAACTGCTAGAAGGTCAGCAGTTCAAAACGACAAACCAATCTAAGGCGAAGAGATGAGGCTTTCTGATCCAGTAATGATTATACTTCACTGGAAACCCAGAGGGGCCAGCTCCACTCTCTTCTACAGTGTTGACATGAGTTGGAATTGCCTGTTGTTGTAATGATCCCACTTGGAAAAGAGTTGACTTTGCTGTTAATAACACAGAATCAGTTTAGGGTATGTGTCTTGAATCTTTATCTTTTGAGATATTAAAAAAAAGACAAAAAACACCAGTGCCATCAAGCAGTGATAACTCATAGCAACATTCCTGTGGGTTTCTGAGGCTGTAATTATTTACGGGAATAGAAAGCCCAGTCTTTCTCCAGAGGGGCTGCTTTTGGTTTTGAACTGTTGACCATGTTGATCCCAGCTCAACTTGTAACCACCATGCTACCAGGGCTCCTGATTTTTGAGGTACAAGATCGATTAAATAAGCAAGCTAGCCAGCAGGGTGTTGGGGAATGAGATGTCAAGCCACATGAAGATCTCCCAGAAGCAGATGCTCAGAAGAGACAAGGATCTTTTTTCAGAACAGGCAGAGACTGAAAGCCTTCCCCCAGAGCTGTTCTCCTTCATGAATTCAAAGTTATAGCCTCACGAACTATGAGAAAATACATTTCTGTTTACTAAAGACACCCAATGTGGTGTTTATGCTATAGCACCACTGGGTAGCTAAGACAACCCACCATATAGGAAGGGTTCTGCCTGTCTTGTTGATATTTCTGCTCTGATGTGTAGCACAACACCTGGAAGAAGAGACACACACTGCATCTTGAATGAATGAATGAATGAATGGCACCCTGTAACTCTTGCTACTTGGAAACTGAAGCAGATGGTAAGAAGCAGATGGTAAGACCTTTACTCTGAGGTGCCTCTGGAGGCACCTAACCTGCCAACCTTTTGGTAAACAGCTGAGAATGTTGACCACCTGCACCACCCAGGGCTTCCTGCTCTTCATGCAGCGTTCTCCTTCCAAGACTGGTGGGAAGCACATGGAAGAGTTGTAGTCTCCATCCTTCACCATCTACAAACCACATGCCTAGTAGTGGACAAGTTACCTTGAAAGTCATGACCTCATCTGAGCGCTTGGGACAGTATGCTCCATCTACACAGAACCAAGAGAGAATTAATTCTAACTGGATGGTTGTGGGAAGGCCATGCTAGGTCTCCCTCCTAGCAACCAACCACCAACCAGGGCTTCTTTCTTCATAGAAAGTAAGGCATGTGACTGACCCCTGGTCTGCTTGCATAAAGCAATATATCTGGGCTTCAGATCAGACCCAGAAAACCCCGAACTTTAAAGAGTAGAGGAAATAGAGGTGGATGCAAGAGGCTACATTCGGGAGACTTGAGAGAGAAAGGGGCGGGATCAATCACTTAAAAGATGATTGATTTTCCTCCTTGATGTACAGGTTTCAGGAGCCTTGTTGGATACCTCCGGAAAAATCAGCTTTGAGGTTTGTCTGCTGCAGAGTCATTTCCTCTGAGCTCCCATTCCAGTGGCTCTGAGGCTCTAGGTGGGCAGCAAACACCAATATCTTTGGGGATCAGCCCACTTGACCCTGGATCCATCTCTCACTGCTTTGTCCCCTAGTCCAGAGGATACCAAGAGCTCTGAGGTCAGCCCCACTTCGCTGGCTGTGTGGCTCTGGAAAGCCAATTGACTTGCCTTTAAGGTAAAATGGCCAGATTTTAAGCAGGGCACCATGGGCCAGAGGGTAGGGGTGGGGCTTTTGATTAAATTTTTGTTCAATAAGGAGCAACAAATATTTTCATAGAATGCAAAAGTAGTATTGCAATATATTTATTTTAATTTTAAAATTCCCTGGGATGTTGCTAAATTATTAAAAAGCAGGACATCTGGTTACTTTATTTTAAGGAAAAACTGACAATGACCACATCATGAGGTCTTAAAGTGCAGAGGTTAGTGGACTGAATGGAGATGAGCCATAAGACGGGAATAAATACAGCCCTAGAAGATGGCAGTTCAAGTCCATGTTCAAAATGGACATGGCAGTAACTACTTTTCATGGGTTTCTGTGTTTGTTTGGGGAGGGTAACAGAGGAACAATGAAAACAAAACAAAACAAAAAAACTAGGCAGAACAAAGCCAATGTTTTCCCAAGTAATTCTTAAGGACAAAGCAAGGCAAGGGGAGTGACATCAGGTCCCCAGCAGGGAAGAGGAGGCATGAGTTGAAGAGGTTCACAGAGCTTCCTAGGAGCTGGTAAGGCCCATGGTAGAGGGTCTTGGATGTCCATGACTGTGCTAGTCTGTCTCTAGATGCATGGGGAGGAGGTCGGAAATCTGGCTTCTAAAGCCCAGACTCTTTGACCCTGGAGGGAGGGTTGAGGATGACTCAAGTTAATGAACAGAAAGTTCTGCCACACAGAGAATGATAAATATTACATGAGCTTGAAACAACACAAATCAAGCAAAGGGCAAAATCTCAAAGGACAATTCCCCTTACCTGGCTATGATGGCAACTATGACCCACAGATTAAAATCTGACTCGGTGTAAAAAAAAAAAAAAAAATTTACTAGAACATGGCCACACCCACTCTGTAGACTTTCACGTAAACTGCAACGATAAAGAAAAGAAAATGCTTAGCGGCTCCTGGATTGGATGCAATCAGGCTTGCGTTTGAGGATACACTTCCTTTATGATTCAGGTGGCACTGTCTTTGGAAAACAACTGAATCTGGGGATTCAGTGATTACCTCAGAAGATTAAGTAAAGAAAGGGCACTTTCAGTGCTGAGAAGAGGAGATTATAGAAGAGGTAGAGGGTTCTTTGACAGAGTTCTTCTGCCTCTGCACCCCATATTGGGGGCATTGGGGGAAAGAATAGCAAATCCTCATAGAACATAATGGCCATGAAGAGACTGATCCAAGTTCATGGAAATTCTGTCTTTTCCTTGCTGTGTGACCCTGACAAGCTACTTACCTCTCTGAGCCTCATCAGTTTTATTTTTGATAAAATAGGGATAATAAAGATTATTATTGCTGCCTCATGGGGTAGACTTTAGAGACGTCACACACATAAAAGTGTGTAGCACAAAGCCTGGCATACAGCAAACACTTGTGACATGCCATCAGCTGTCATTATACACCAAGGTGGGTTGGAGAGAGGAGTCCATATATCTTTCCCATATTCCCAGAAGGAAACAATTTCAAAGTGTCAGAAGCATGATAAAAATTGTCCCAAGTACAGGAAACCTGTGACAGAAATAGAAAAGCACAAGGCAGGGTTCTATTTATTCTGCAAGAGTGTGAACATTATTAACTGTTTGTCACATGCCAAAATAAAAGTCACAATCAGGGCCACATGCTCGTGCTGCTTCCCCTGCCCTCCTTTTTTTTTTTTTAATTTAAAAAAAACAAAAATTGGTCTACAAAAGTCACTCAGCTAAACTCTCTGATTTCTCACTTCCTAATGGTTCCTCCAGCTCCAACTGGGAGACAAAACTTTGTCTTTCCAACTCATGATCACCGCTGAGGACTCAGAACTATTGAGTTCTCTCCCCTGGCCTGCACCTGTCCCCATCCACATGCCTGGCTTGTAGGTAGAAGCAAACTCCAAGGGGAAGGGTGCCGATCTGGGGTCAGCCTCTTTCTCATTCCCTCCTCCCACCTACAGCGCAATAATTAACTACTTCTCTGGAGGGGAGAAGAACTCTGATTAAAAACGTGTGCCAATTCTTGTGGTGTAAATACTCTCACCATGACTAATTTCATGCTATCCGATGGCATGCAAAATTCCTATCTATGTAAGAGTGGAGTGTCTGAGTTGCTGGAAACAGCTCCAGAATAGTACTGCCTCTACTCTGTCTACTGCACTTGTCCTATTTCCTGTTCCAGGAACCTTGTCTGCGGAGGCCTCCTGAATCAACCTGAGAAGAATTCTCTGCTAGCTCTAGTGAGTTCTCCGAAGCCCTGCCTCACCTTTCTCCCGAGGAAGGCCAGGTGGGTTTGAACCACCTTCCTTGCACATGGCAACATCATGCTTAACCCATGACACGGCCAAGCCTCCGTTTATCATTGGCAGTGTGGTATGAACGGTTATGTGCTTGGCAGGCAAGCAAATGATGAATGGTTTGAGCTCATTTAGAAGGGCCTTTGCAGAAGCATGTGGAGATCTACATGACAGAATTCAGCCATGGGCAACCCTGTGGAGCTGTTAGGGCTGGCACACACAGAGGTTCCATGCATGGAAGTCAACTCGCCGGCCACTGGTGGCTTTTTATCATCTGCAAGGGGAAGCAAGAATGCTTCCTTGCACACTAAGGTGACCCTGACCCTCACCATAGTATTTTCCATAGCTTCATATGTACGTGAAGGTTGAGCAGAGAAGAGGAAGCACGGAACGGTGGTTCTAAAGCAGAATATGCTTAAAGGACCCACCGTTCTCTCTGGGATGAAGCAGAGCCAGAGCGCTCCTTAGAGGCAAGGATGGTGATATTTCATCTTACATACTTTAGACATGCTGTCGGGAGGGACCAGTATGTGGAGAAGGATATCACGTTGGGTAAAGTAGAAGGGCAGCAAAACAGAGGGAGGTCATCAATGGGATCGACGGACACAGCAGCTGCTGCGATAGACTCGGGTGTGGGCACAACTGTGAGGACAGGGAAGAAGTATGCAGTGTTTCTCTCTGTTGTGTGTAGGCTTGCTATGGGCCAGAGCCAACTTGCTGGCACATAGCAACAACAACAACAGCAACAGGGTGAAACCAGGGGTTCCTTTGTTGTTCGTGTGGGGCTTTTGTTTTGTTTGGAGGCCTTTGATATTAAGGGTTGCGTTCATCACATTCCTTGGTCCATAGGACATGAATGTCATAATCTTTGCAGCATTCCACCTGATATGGTTTACTTATGGGTGTCCCTATTCTCTCTTTCTCTCTCCCCAAGCCAACAACGCACATATTTCATGAGCGTTCTTGAATTTGTATGTATCCCTGGCTACAAACAGAGATTGCAAATAAGAGGAATTTGTCTGATCTCTATGTGTGATCTTGTGCTAAAGACCTTGTCACATTCCTTCTCCCACTCCCAGCACCAGATTAACTTTTGTTTCCATTGCTGTGCAAACATTTGGATTCTTGGCTTGCACTTCTTTCCATTCATCCACCAGTGAGGACATCTACTGTCTCCTTGAACATCTGCTCTTATGGACTTGGGTGGGAATTTTCCAGAGAAGTCACTGAGTCATTTGCTTCCCGAGTGTGATCAAGTCCCACGAGATAACTCTTCATTGTGATTGCACCTGTACACACACCACCAGCCCCAAGCCAGTGCACCATCAAACCCCTGACCACTTCTCCAGCCCTATCTTAGATTCCTACCATCCAAACTATTCATTAATTCACTGACGACAAGTGTTTTTCACACAGTATCCAGTTCAAACCACCTTTTATTTGAACCTGATCAGGACAGCAGAATGTAGAGAGAGAACATTGGTGAGTCAAGTTCATGAAGCTTAGAGTGGCCTGGGTCTCCTCACTGAGGTTCTTTGCCTTTCTTCCTGAGGTCAGATTTTTCTCCCACCTAGCAGAAACAGACAAGAGAGTTTCAGAAACAGGAAGCCACAAACTTTGGATTAAATGAGAAATTAGAAGAGGGGATAATTGTGGCTCCTTTGTCCCTGAAATAATCTCTTCCCTGATATAGCAATTGTCCTAATTTCAAAGGAGTCCTGGAGTTGTGTGAGGACTCACTTCAGGTCTGGCAAAGTAAGCACGTACCTTTCCCCAGCTGTGCTCACCTCTCACCAAGCATGTGCCTAAGAGACCCAGATGATCTAAGGGATATTTTATCAGTCTGATCTTTCTGAGACTTCAACTAGGGATGTTGTATTGTTTCCATGTCATTGTCAATTATTCCAATGGATCAAAGTTGGTTTAGGAAACCTGAGGCTGAATTTTAAAGTCAGTCTTAGCTTATGAAATTTGGGGAGGACAATAATAATGTAAACCAGCAAGCACTTTAATACATAAAAAGGAATGCATTGCGTTGTTCACGGGGTTCATTTCCGGCCTCCACCACCTCCTGCAGGGCATCACTCACACGTGGAGGAAAGGTTTGAGAGGGATAAAAAGGTATGCAGAGTGAATTGAAGGTGCAGCAGGTTTCACTGGGGTTTCCTCTTCTGTTATCCAGCTGATAGGGTGTCCCTAGAGTATAGGTCCCACCCTGAGCCAAACAGGGCACACCAGACTGGAACTCAAGGCCACTGGGTATGGGTGCCCATTGTCCTGCATGCCTAGACAATATCACTTTCTCGCCTCTGCATCGAGAGCCAGGAAAACTGTCTCCTTTGGTGCCTGTTCTTTATGCAAGAGCAGCCACATTCCGCCTCCGCACCTCTCCCTCCCTTCGGCTCCCCAAATCCACCCGTAAGTTACAGGCAATTTAACAGGCAGATCTAATCTCACCGAGATTTCAAAGCCATCCAGTCGATGCATCCAAACTCTCCTTTTCTCTGCCTGTCCTCTATCTCCTCTGCCTTTTCCTCCTCCGAGCTGTACTGCAGCCGAGAGCTATCAGAGGAATCAGAGGTTCACTCCCATTTGACTTTGACTTTGTCCACTGGAGTTCACAACAGAGTATTACAAAGCCTTCAAAGTTTCTGCTATAGTGCAGAAGACAGTGGTTAAGAACAGGGGCTTTAGAACCAGGAAACATGGATTTTATACTACCTGTGTAAACCTGGCATGTTGTGCAGCCTCTTTGTGCCTAGGTTCCTCAACCAATAAAATGAGAGTATTAATTCAAGGCCTATCTCATAGACTTTTTTCTTTGGGAAGGGAGTGGGGGTGGACCTGGGTTGTACAAACAGTGTGCTATCAGCTACCTCTGAAAGGCTGGAGATTTGAAGCCCCTCAGCAGTGCTGGGAAAAAAGGGCTTGGCACTCTTCTTCCATAAGATCATGGCCATTAAAGACCCTGGGGTGTGCTGTTCTCTTCTCAGCCAGCATGGGTCTTGATTGACTCAACACCAGCATGCTTTCTGAGCTTTAAGTAGTATGTTAAGAACACTGCACAGCTTGTAGTAAGTGTACTTGTGCTTGTTCTGATGAAGGTGATGGATAAGGATGGTGAGGATGGTGGACAGCTTCCGCAAGGAGAGAGGGTTATTTTCAGCTGATCTTTTCCTTCAATGTCCTTGGAACTCAGAGATTCTCCTCTAGAACCAAAAAACCTTCTGGAAACCAGAACTAGGTCAAATGAGATAAAGTCATGTCACCACTGAGGTCAGTGATGGAAGGAAGTTCTGGCCATGCAGTAAGGAGCAGCTCAAGAGCAGGCATCTGTCTCTAAACTGTTACCAAGAGGCTGACATTTTGCCTTCTTAAGAGAAAGAATGAACATCCTGGTCCCACGAGGTGTCTTAATCTCAGCGGTTCAGCGTGTGCTTTGAGGAGAAGTAACAGCAGCAGGAGAATCCCCTGGAAGTTTTTGAGTTCTGCAGAGCCTCAGGCTGGTCCAGACTTACTGCATCAAAATCTGTTTTGACAAATTGGCAATTACCGTGTCTGTGGGCCCCCTCACTAAATCCTCCATCAGACTTTCTTCTCCCATACAGAGTTAAGAGTCTTGGAAACCCACACGAGCAGTTTGACCCTGTCCTCTAGGGTCACTATGAATCAGAATTGATGCAACGGCAGTGAGTTTGACTTGGTTTAGATTTTCAATATTTTGCCTACCTGGGCAGCACGAACAGTGAATCCCTCAGCCACTTGCCCTAATGTGGGCAATCCAACCCTACCCTAGGTCTCGTAGACCTGGAAGGCTGTTTCCATGTGGTCACAGCCTTGAAAACTCTGTGGATCCATTTTTTCTCTGCCATAGACTCAATGGCAACCAACACAACCATCCTCAGTGTTAAGCATCAGTGTCTTCATAGAGTCAACACTTGTATTTGTCAGAAAGATATATGCATGAGTAACCAAATGGTTGAATGAGGTAACAAATGACTGCTGGGCTCAGGGGTCCTCTTTCCTTCATGAGAACCTCTGGAAACAATTCTGGAATAACCTACCAAGGAAAAAAAATGGGTGAGCAGAAAACCACCCAACAGTTTCTACTGTTCTGCCTACCTTGAAGTAATTGGCTGTGAGGACTTTGAGGCTTTTCCATTCTTGCAACTGGGAAGAGTTAGGTTATACAGGGACTGGCCCTATGTCTCAGCTAGATGTCCCTATTCTCATCCTTGGGTGACCCAGACAAAGAAGAAAATGAGGTCAGTCTGACATGACTAGTTCTAAATGTACCCATGCAGCCCAACAAGGAACCTCATATCCTTGTCTGAATACTCACTGCTAAATATCTATCGACACTAGATAAGGGATACAGTATCCTCCCTCTCCAAGGCTTTGAAAATATGATTGACATTTGTCTGTTTTCAGACTTCCAGCCACTGACAAGCATGTGTGACTGCTTAAAGATCACCAAATGATGGTTAAGTTATCTCCTTTCCAAGCTTTGCTAAATATACCAACACAGTGTCTGCAACAATGGCTTCAAACATGGGACAGGTCCCACTACCATAATGGTCACACCTCAGGTGGCCCTGAGTCAGAGTCAACTCAAGGCCACATAACAACAATAAGACATGCCATTTTCCTGGGCCAAAAGCAGCGACTAAACCTTTACAGGGACTCTGTGTTTGATTGTAATGACCTCTTCGTCTTCATTTGGATTTCTGGTTTTCCTCTATCAATACCTGCTTTCACCTTTACAGTCTAAAGCTTATGCAAAAGATTTGCCCAAAGGATTAAGGTCATTTGTGATGGCCCCAAGGCTTTGAAGATCTATGGGCAGCTTGAAGAGACCCCTGTTGTACAAAGCTCTCTTGATCTTCTACCAGAGCAAATAAAATTTTATTCCTCCTGTGATTTCTCTGTTATTCAACTATTGGAAATCCTCCAAGAGTGAAAGCAGAGTTGAATGAGTTTAAGATTTGACATCAAACAGACTAGTTTGATAAGCCTAGTTACTAGACTATGGAACAAGCCATCAGGGAAAAGCACCTCAACCACACTTCTGCTACGCTGGGCAAAAGGGGTCTTAGGTGCCCATGCTGTTGGGGAATGTGAGGCTCCTCATGTTCTCTTTCATTCTCACCTTGCCTTGTGCACCTCTCCTGAAATGACACACTGCTATAAGCAAAATGTTCTTGTTCTCTCTTGGCCCATGTGGGCTGGCAAGTCTGACAGACATAGAAGTTTCCTTCTCTGCCTTCCTATCCTCAACAGAAATCTCATTTTGTTGACCACACCTTTGTTGACTTGTCTATTGGCCTAGGGATAGAGTGAATGCCACCTAACTCTGACGTCTTGATTAATTAAACCAATCATGATTATTCGTATTCCCACTGCCAATGATTAAGAATCATTTCTAGCCGAAGGTGATGGGGAAGGAGCCCTGATGTTGCAGCAGGGATGCAGCAGTCACTCTGTGGGAGAAAAGCATGGTGGTCTACTTCTGGATAGATGTACAGGTTTAGAAACCTGTAATGCTGTGTCCTGCAGGACTCTGTGTTGGAATGGACTTGATGGCAATGGAGTGGCAAAAGGAAGGTGCAGGAAATCTACGGAGGAGTTCAGGGAGAGGTTTATTGTTGCTGCAGTTGTCAGCTGCTGTTGATCTGGCCACTGGCTCCTGATGATCCTCCACACAAGGGAAGGAGGCACTGGCAGATCTTGTGCCAGTCCCATAATAAGTTACTGTTCAGATCATCCTTTGGGTGGATTTCAGAAGTGATCACCATGCCTCCCCACTGAGTTAATGTGCTGCTGGAAGCCCCAGTGAAACTTGTTCAGCAGCATAGCAACAAATAAGGCTCCACGCATCAACAGGGGGTGACTGTGTGTGAGGTACATTGACCAAGAATTGAACCAAGACCTCCCACATGGAAAGCAAGTACTACCACTGAACCACCATGGCCCTTAAAAGAAGTTTCATTACTTTGCAAAGAAGACCCTAAGGGCTGTTGTCTCTTTGTCCATATCAGCAATTCTAGATAGGATTCCCCAAATTGCTGGAACTATGGTGGGAACCAACTTAAGACAAAGACATACAAACGGAAAAGCAAATACGAAAAGAATCTAAGGCCTTGATGACATCAATTGGCCATGGAGTCAATCCCGAACAGCTCCACCTCCAGAATCGTTGTGATAAGGGATATATTATATTGGCTGGCATTGTTGAGTTGCGTTTGCTACTCCTGCACATGAGCAGAAAATGTATGATTCAATAAAGACAGCCCAGGAGAAGCTGCGGTGCCTCTGTCTCGTTTGTTGTGATTGACCCGAAAAGGTATCTATCCATCACTGTCAAGCTTTATGATTCACATAGACACACATGCTTATTTCACAGACATAGTTCATACACATGCAGGCAAAAGCATCAGTCAAGAACTGAAAGCAATTATGTCAAAAATTTTATGGACAGAACCTAGATATGCTTAAAGTTAAAATCTTAGGGTTCAGCTTTGTTCACATCTCACCAAACTCACTCACTGTCATCGAGTTGACGCCAATCCATAGCAACGATATAGGACAGAGTAGAACCACCCTGTGGTTTCCAAGTCTGTAACTCTACTGGAGATGATAATTAATTATGGACTATGTAGTTCAGATATTGTATTTCTCTTCAATTGCATGAGTTGCATAATTGGTTCTGAACAGGCGAGGAACATTTTGTAACAGAATGACTTTTAGATTTTAGCAACAGATTCATGGTTTCCAAAGTCCTCTCTTAGATAAACCTTTACTAATTAGGACCCTCACTCACAAGCAAGCACTAATAGATGTCACCATGTGATGGCTTGCTTTATCCCCATCTTGCTGGGTTAGAAGCACATCTGAGAAAGCCATATCCTGCTTCCATTGAGCAGCTAATGGTTTCAAACCACTGACCTGTGGATAGCGGCCCAACATGTAGCTCCTATGCGATTAAGACTCCTAGTTTTCAGAGAACAGAAATCAAATCGTACTAGTGTACAAAGACCAAGAGGTAGTCATTTAAATATACCAAGGGGATAGTGTATGGTTTAAAATCAGGGAAAATGGAGCAAGGGCTGTATCTTTCATGATCATTATCCAAGCTATATGCTGAACAAATAATTGGAGAAACTGTGCCATGTGAAGAAGAATGCCATAGCAGGATGGGAGGATTAACATCCTGGAATATGCAGGTGACACCATCTTGCTTGTTGAAAGTAGAGAGGACTTGAACCACAGATAAAGATAAGAGACGGTTGTCTTCAAAATGGATGACACCGCTATATACGGGAAACAAAAATTGTCACAAGTGGACCAGTAGGCAACACAGCACACATATTGATGTGTTGCACTGGAAAAATGTGCTGCCCCAAGTCTCTATCAATGTAAAGCATGCCCAACCCAAGCCATGATATTTGCAATGGCTGTATATGCCTGTAAAAGCTGGACAACAAAGAAAGATGAAAAAGAACTAAAATTTTGAATTGATGAAGAATATTAAATATACTGTCAACTGTGAGGACAAACAAATATCTGCTGGATGAAATAAAGTCAGAATGCTCCACAGAATTATAGATGAAGACACTTCATCTTCATGTGCTTTAAACATGTTCTCAGGAGAGACCAGTCCCTGGAGAAGAACAGCATACTGGGTAAAGCAGATGGTCAGTCAGAAAATTCCTCAATAAGATGGATTGATTCTGTCCGTAACAGTGAGCTCCGACAGCAATACTTGTCAGGATGATTCCCAGCAAGAGCAGCAGCAGACGTTGATGCAGTGATGCCAAGACTATGGCTTGAGCCTTGTCAGGGTCAGCTGCTGTGACCCCGTGGATCACTCTCATCCATCCCTCATTCTCAGCCAAGCAGAAGCCATGACCTTGCGCCTTGGCTGAGATGGGCCACTCTGAGAAGCAGACTCTGGGATGGAGGTCTGCATGAAGAAAAGTGATTGTGCAGGATGGTGTGCTTTCAGGAAGCCCTGGAAGCAAATGAATGGGGGACACAGAACTTGACAGAGGAAGAGGTTCCACAGAGGGCCAGTCATTGTAAATCCAGGCTTCACCCGGTCTCACAAGGAGTTTAGCGCTTCAGAGTCATCCAGAATTAGGGCAAAGAGAGCAAGTCGTGGGTTTCCTCCATGAGGGCATGTAACCCTGGGCAAGACAGCGCCCTTGAAAGAAAGAAAGGGAAGGAAGGTAGGAGGGGAGCAGCGAGGGAGGGAGGGTAGAAGGAAAGAAAGGGGAAAGGCGGATAATTCCCAAGGAAAGAGTTGTCTGGGGGCCGCCAGGACTCTCGATGTGGACATTCACTGCACATCTGATCAACATATATCCTGAAAAGTGCTGAGCAAAAGGCTCTCTTACTCTCCCTCTATTCCCAGCACCACTCAGAATGCACACTGAAGGCACTTAGCAAATACTGTTGGATAAATAAATAACAGTGGGCATCCGGCATCCAACTGAGACAGAGATAAAAGCATCTTTGGTCTACTAGCCCATTCAGAGACCTCCCAGCTACCTTTAGAGCTCTTAAACATTGTTTAAATTACACAAATTTGCCTCAAGGAAAGGAAGAAAGAATGAAATGGTACTGGGAGGCCTTCCTAGCTATTGGAGTGAAGGGTAGGCTCGGGATACTGAAAGTGTCATATATACAGTGTGTAATAAAATAAATTTGGGAGTCAGAAAAAATTAATTTTGGTGCTTAAAGAGTTAGTTTTAAAAGAATTGAAACCATAAAAGCATTAGAAGAGCATTCAAAGGAAACATTTATATAAAATTGGGGATGGTTAGGCCCTTCTAAGTACTACTAAGCATTTCTAAGTGCAAACAATAAAGGAAAAGATTGATGAATTTGATTACTTAAAAGTAAAATCTTTGTGGGGTCAAGAAAACAAAACACCATAAGCAAAATTAAAAGGCAAATGGCACACTGGGGAAAATATAATAAGCATATATTGTAAACAAAGGCTGATATATAGGGAGAGCTCTCGGAAGTCAAAAAGGAAAGCTAAGCACCCCCATAAAAATGACAATTGACATAAGTAGGCAATTCACTGAAGAAAAATTACAAATAGACAATAAACATATGAGAAGCTATTCAGCCTCACTGGAAACAACAGATATGCAAATTAAATCAACAATGAGTGTGGGGAATTGGGCATTCTCATACATGACTGGAGGGAGTGTAAATGGGTACAACCTTTTTAGAGGGCAATTTGGCAATATCTATCAAAAGCCTTAAAATGTGCAAATGTATCCTAGACTCAGCAATTTTACTTCTAGGAGTTTATCTTAATGATAAATGCAAATACTTGGGCAATTAGTTATGTGGAAGCTTATTTAATAAAGCATTTTTATGTTAATAAAAGTGGAAAACAGTCTGCATCTCTAACCATAGGCGACTGGATAAATAAATGGTGGAAGATTCAGATTATGAGGTGCTATGTATGGAACCATGAAAAGGAGGTTTGGGAAGAATATTTACGGATATGGAGAAATGGTTTCAACACATAACCGAGTTAAAAACAAAACCAAAAAAATAGCTGACTACAAAATCACTCAAGTAACAGCAGGGATGAATGCCTGTATGCGTACAAGTGTGTGTGTTCACATCTCGAAACAAAATGATTAGGAGCAGTGGCTCTCCAAAGGTTAACTTATCATTTGGAGATGGGGTTACCAGTCCTGAGTTTGTGTTTTGCCATGCACTGCTCACATTTCGTGAGTTAACTCTGAATTCTTTTGTATTTAGGAAATAAAGCGTCACAAACATCATTGGACTGAGTAGAATTATTAGTGTCATTAGGGCCAGTACAGGGCCCCTAAATCCAAGGGAGGTAGACTTGGAGCTATCCCGCTTTTTGAAACAGAGACTAGTTAGCCAGAGAGAAGCCTAACTGAGCAGCACGGAAGACCCTCATTGTGGCATGAGTGGTCTAAGAGCACACATTGTGTGAGGGTTGGAACAGTTCCCAGGCTTCTCTAGGACTAGCACAAGACTGATGATAAGAAGTCAGGAAGAGTGACAGTAGGCGTGAAGGTCTGAGTAGCCCAATCAGTAAACCTGCCTTCTGCCCCTTCCCTCCTATGCAAAACTTCCCGCACATGAAAAGAAGAGCCAGCTTGCACCGTGTTCCCCAAGGAGCCAGCAGGTTGCTCTTGTCACCAAGACAACCTGAATCGGAGCAGAGGTTGTGACTCCACGGAGGCCACCTTCCACCTCCGTCCTCTCCTCCTTGCCTGCCCCTCCCGCTCCACTCCTGCCTAATTCTCTCTCCAGGGGCTTTCTGTCAATCTCAAGGTAGACACAGTTGGCTGCCCTACATGAAGAAGTGCATTAACCTTGGACCCCGGTCACAGCCGTGAAACTCCTCAGGGTCCCAAACATATACTGTGTTGGCTTGACTTTACTTCTGGAATAGGTGGGGGAACTGTAGTTAACACCATGTGGTTGGTTGGAAATTAAAAAGACAGCTACTGTGTAGTCCTCTCTGACTCCCGGCAATCAAATGCGGCAGAAGCAAATATTGGTAGGTCCTACGTCACCTTCAACGTCACCAGCTTTCTGGAGTGCATCATCATTGCAATTGTGCCAGTCCATTTCACCAAGGATCTCCCTTGCCCGCACTGGCTCTGTACTTCACCAAACACAATGTCCTCCTCCAGCAATGAATCTCTCTTGATGAGGAGTCCAGAGGAAGTCATTTGAAAATGTTTTGTTGTATTCCCTATGGTTTTCATAAGTAAATTTCCAGGGCTTTCTTTCTAGTCTTAGTCTGAAAATAGCACTGAATTCTGTCCACCATAAGTGACACTGATGGCATTTGAAATACCCATAACATGACTTTAACAGTATGACAATCAGACAGACAAGCGTTGGAGATGGATATTAGACAAATGGTACCTAAAGGTAAGAAGTAGAAGAAGCCCTAGAAGGTACTAGAAAGTTGACAGCAGCTGGAAAGAGCTGAGAATATTGACTAGTGAGAAGAGGTGCACTTCTATCCCTTCTTGCCTTCTCCAGCTTCCTTGTATTAGCCCATCTTCTTGCAGGACCTGGTGATCCCCATGTCCACACAACCCTGGGAGCTCCTTCTGCCTTTAACTCCATGGGGGAGCTAATAGGGGGTAGTCTATCATACCTGTTCATTTACTGACTGTCTCCCCCTAGAAGGTGAGTCACCTTAGGGTAATGGTTTTGTTTCTGCCAGTGCTCTTTCATATGCCTGCTAAAGAAAGTCCTATTTAAATGAATTAAGCAAAGGAACGTATAAGTAACTGATAGGTTCCAAAGCTTCCTCAAGGTTCAATGTGTTCACAATTCTTACAATTTCACGGCAGATCACCTGGGGCCTCTGTATCCATCTCTACTCTTTATTTCCTCTGAGTTGACTCCATGCTCAGTGGTTTGTAACAGGATGATTGCAACCGCTCTAGAAATCACGTGTGTTCTGTTTCAAGCCCAGTCACATAGAAACATTCCAGAACTTCCAAGAGATGATTCATGGTACTACTAGGATCTATTTGAGCCTCACGCTTTTATCTGATCCAATTACAGTGGCCAGGTGAATGCAGAGCTCCCTGATCAATTTAAGATTAGCCTAAGAAATGGGAAAGCTGCCCAGAGAGAAACTGAGTGTCTTAGGAGAAGAAGAGTAAATAAATGCTGAATTGTATAAAAAACAGATGCCAAGGGCAGAATACCATGTCTTCTTCAGCGAGGGGCCTTGCCACCTCGCATATGAGAGACATCAGTACAACCTACTTCCATGACCCCAGCCCAACAAGAAATTCAGTTTGACCTCATCACAATATTATATAGGCTTGCACTGGGCCTAGCCAGGTCTCTGTTATCCATGTGACTTCTCCACCATCCCCCTTCATTGCCAGCTTTCAGCCTGTCCTGCCTAAGCCACGGAGGCTGTCAGCAGACCAGTCCATCCCTTCTCTTTCCAGGGTACTGAACCAGAAATGTTGAAATTGATGAAAACTTGGAAAACTGATCTGGGTTTCTCCCATTTCCTCTCAACATGCTCTTTGCTTAGCTGATCAGGATGGGCTACTGCAGACACACATGTCAAGACCTGTGCAACAATATTGATCCCACCAGCAAGGAAAATAACCATGATTTTTATCACAACTTCCACTCTGAGGATCTACAATGCCTCAAGCCCTTTAAATATATTGCCACTTGTCTGTACAATAATTTTGCTGGTGGTGTGAGAGTATCTAAGACTTTGCCTACCTCTAGGTACAAAGGGGTGCATATGATAAATAATGACTCAAATGTAACAGGTATGTTGCCTACAGATTCTGAGGAATAACTTCTGGCCTTCTACACATATTATTGTGAGATGTCAGAGCTCATCTAGTTTGGTTGTACAGTTGGTTTCCTTTGGTACTCTGTCAGGTGTGGTGATCTCCACCATTGTTTTCCACCAGCGCCCAGATCCATGCCACTGAGTCATCAGACAACATGTTCTTTCTCTGCCACAAGACAGGAGCCTCCACCGTGTCATTCTCTGCAATATTGAATTCTGGGAAGATGCCTCTCTCCTCTCCCCCAACTCCCTTTGCTAAGAAACACCATTGGCTTCTGGAGAAGACAGGTCAGTTCTGTGACCAGGTCCTGGATACCAATCTCCCTTCTCCCTGAGAGTAAAATAAAACTCTTCCCTTGCATCTTTATTGCTGCCCAAGTCCAAGACTCATAGACTACCACCTGGCAATGGTCATAGGTATTTACCTTACTAGTAAAGAGGGTTAAAATGCTTGCCATGTGGGCTTAAGGCAGAACCTATTGTTCCAAACCACAGTCTCCCTGTCTTTGGGTGTGACCCCCTGCCCCTCTTATCAGACTACTGATCCAGCTCTTGGTTTTTGCCTGGATGTAATAGTTACAGAAGGCTCTGTCAGCATTGTTCCCCCACTCCATCATACACACCCTTACTTGTGGGCACCAGTGTGGCACTTGTGGGAACTGGGTTAGAAGACAAATATAAATGACAAAACTATGCTTTGCTCAAGAATCAGAGCCACTCTCTGTCTCCCCCCTTTTTCTCCCACTTCTTCCCCCCCCCTTCTACCTCTACAAATCATGGCAAGATGGTTGTACAGGGCAAGCCCTTTACCCAGAAGAGTAGCTTGTAATCAGCGGAGAGGAACCTTCAATACTCATCTGTTGAATGGTGGGTTGGTCGGTTGGATGGATGGATAAATGGAAGGATGAATAAAATGCCTCATCGGTTCTTATCGCATCTAATTTCTGGTGAGCCCACTGCACATATCTCTGCATTTCATTTAGACTCAAGCTGAGAGCTTTATTAGAGTCTATCATTTAAAAATGCTTCGAGTGTGATAAATAGACTCATATATGTGAAAAAAATAATTTTCTTTTTCAACGTTTTTGGCATGTCCAGTTCCACAACATTAGTTAGGTTTATCATGTTGTTCAACCATTACCATAATGCATTTTCAAATTTTTCCATCACCCTTGACTGAAGTTCAGTGTATCTTAAGTGATGAGTTCTCATTTTCTCCTCCCTCCTTTCTGCTCAGGTAACCACTTATGAACTTTGGCCTCCATGCACCTGCCCATTCTAGATGTTCCATGTAGGTGGAATCATGCAATCACCGCCACTTGTGACTAACTTAGTTCACTCAGAAGAATGCTTTTAAGGTTTTTAAAGTGACCAGATTTTAAGCGGGACACCATTGACCGGGGCTGGGGGCGGGGGGTTCATGATTAAAAATTTGGTCTATATGGAGCAGCAAAAATTTTCATAGAACGCAAAATAGTATTGTAACATATTTACTTTAATTTTAAAATGCCACGAGACATTGCTAAATTGTTAAAAAGTCGGATGTCTGGTTGCTTTATGCATGTTGTAGCATTTTCCAGAACTTGATTTCTCTTGAAAGTTGGGTTAACATTCCATTGTGTGTACTACCTTTAGATTTTTTACGTTTTTCCTCTTCTCTTCATAGCAGGGGCTATGGTATCTCACAATAACATGTTTCACCTCTATCTCAAACACTAAACCTTGAAGCCCTAACAAGTTCAGCTCTTGCCCAAAGTCATGCGGCTAATAAATGGAATATAAACCAAAGCTTAACTACTCTTCAGACCCCTTCCTCATTCCACTTGACTCTACTGTGTCCACCACAAGGCTTAAAGCTGTGATTAGTGTGACACATTGATTGTGTCACATGCAGGAATTACATAACTGGGGATCCCAGTTAACTATACCCACTCTAGGCAACCTGGCCATAGTCTGCTCCTCCATTGCTTCCTTAAGTGTAATAAATCCAGGTGAAAAGGCCCCTTGAGAGATTCAACCCGGAAGTTGGTTTGCCTGCTTGCCACTGGGGAGAGGTTGACTGCTCTGCTGGGCCACATATGATTTTCCCTGTTCTTCAGCCACTTGCATAGCTGCGACAGAGAGGCAACTTCTATTCTTTGCTTCCCTCACCCCCGGCTTCCACTTCCTTCCCTAATGACATCTGTGAAAGGTAGATTTATTGTGCAAATCTGGCCAAGAAACACATGTGAGATTAATAAGGTCCCAGTCTAATTGAAGGGCAAAGAGATAAATGGCTAGAGGATCCTTGTCTTTCGGTCTCTTGCTCTCTGATGATCAGGCCAGTGTGCGGCTGCCTTAGCCAGTTTTCTGCCTCAACTTCTGAGCTACACTACCTGTGGGACACCCAACACATGAATAATGTTGCTATAGTTTGAGATTCCGTTGAGAACAGCTTTGCCATATTGTTGGTGTACACATCACTTGAGCTGGGGACTGTAGGATCCTGTCATCTGGCTAACTGTTGGTGACTCACCCTGCTTCTTGCTGCCTGTGGACAGACTGCCTGTACTGGTCTACAGAAGAGTCAGCTGTCTGTTTCCTTGACTTATACAGCAACCCTAGTGAGTTGAAGGACTGCCAGTATATTAACTGTCTCATGGAAGTGAGTTGAACTGAGACCTCTGTACTGCTCTGTGGACTAAATAGCTGTTTATTTCTTCATGTTCTAGCTAGTCATGTTCTATCATATCCTGGTTTTCTTTCTCTAGAGAAACCTGTTTAACACACCATCTCCTCAAAGGAGCACTAGTGCCTGAACAACATCTCTAGGGCTTCTGAAAAATGCAGGTTGGCCACGTGGGTCAGGTCTTTGCTGTCAATCCCCTTCTCTGAGGGACAAAATTCAATCTTCCACCCATCCTTATCCCTGGTGCTTCTGCCTAGCCAGAGAGGGTGGCATGGCTGCCATGTATTCTTGAAGCAGATCCCACTGACTGGAAGCCACAGCCTCCTGGCCCTGGGTCTGTCCCCTGCTCTATTAATAGACTGCTGACCTAGCCTGTGGTTTCTTCCCAAGACCCCTAATTCTCTACTCATCACAGAATTTTCAACTAAGGTCATGTCTTCGGTCTTCTAAGATCCCTCCATGGCTCTCCTTAGCCTGATATTACTCCCTATTTCCAGATACTCTCTGGGTTCTACGAGTCCATCTACAGACATATGTGAGTGTCAGACCATTGTAGTAAAGCATACACTCCCTCACAGTGAGTCACATGATGTCTTTTGCTTCCATTATGCATATAAAAGTTATGTTTAGACTATACGGTAGTCTATCAAAGGAGACCTGGTAGCATAGTAGACTAACTATTGGGCTGCAACCCACACGAATAGCAGTTCGAGTACATCAGCTGCTCCATGGGAGAGAGACGATACTTTCTGCTCCAATGAAGATTCAGAGCCTTGAAAATTCTGGGAACCATCCTACTTTGTCCTCCAGGATCATTATGGGTCAGAGTTGACTCAATGGCAATGATTTGTGGCTTTTGTGTAGGTGCAGTCTACTAGATATGCAGTATCATTATTTAAGGGCTTGAATTTTTGTGAGAATTCCCAAATGTAACAAAGACACATGAAGTGATCACATGCTATTGGGGGAGAGGGGATTGGCACTGATAGATTTGTTCAACCTAGGGTTGCCACAAGTCTTCCATTTGTAAAACAATAAAAAAATGCAATGTTTGTGAAGTACAATAAAGTAAGGAATGCCTGTATTGTATTTGGCATATTCTCAATAGGATAGAACCCACCCCAAAGTGCAGCCCGAGATAACCAGTGCTTCCCATAGTTACTGTCTTCCTACTTCTTGGGCCAAGTTTCTATGTGTCAACCATGGCCCAGGTCAGACAGAATTCACTGGATACCTTGAAGATTGGCCTTCAAGTGGTTGGCCTCTCAAGCTCTAAATTAGCATCTCCCTCCTAAATTGTGACTACTTGAACTTTAAAGTGGACAGAGCTGAATGTTAGAATTGATTTCAAGTGAAAGACTTTGGAAATGCCCTCCTGCAGTGGGATGAGGAGGGGGGCATATCTCTACAGATCTGATTCTGTAGATAAGGACTCGGATAGTGCACAATGCTAAATGTCAGAACTTGACTCTGCCCTGCAAAAATCATGAAAGAAAGCTCAGGGGTGAGTGCCATGGGATTGTATGCCTATTTGTATGTCCTTGTGTGTGTTTTGGTGAATGTTTCCACAGTAGTTTATTAATAATAGCAAACCTTACTCAGTGGCTCTTTTAAGCCTACCGT
This sequence comes from Nesogale talazaci, assembly GCA_004026705.1. Lineage (NCBI taxonomy): Eukaryota > Metazoa > Chordata > Mammalia > Afrosoricida > Tenrecidae > Nesogale > Nesogale talazaci. Next base: position 22,097 of record PVJH01012545.1, on the reverse strand, counting down.
TGTTCTAAGAAGGAATTCATTTGCATATATTATCAAGATCAGTGCTCTTATTATACTCAAACTACTGATAAAGAAACTAAGGCACAGGGAGGTTGAATAGTATGCCAAGATCAGAGAACTAGCTCAAGCAGAGCTTCTTTCTCAGCCCAAGTCTATCATTTTAACCTGTATTTAACAAAATTGCATTAAAATCTGAAATACTTTAATTGGCCCAGCAAAGCCTAAGAACATTCACACAAGCAGAAGCTGAAAAAGTGAGGGAATAAAAACTTGATTGGGTCAAAATGCAGACAAAGAGACATTAAAGAAACTAACATCTGCAGTGGGGCCAGCAGCATTCTGCTCTCTGGACTTTGCATAATCTCTTCCACTTACTCCCCATGAGGACATTTGGCAGCAGGTTTCACAATCCCAATTTTACAGATGCATCAAGGATGGCTCCGTGGAGCTCCATAAACAGCCTACAATCAAATACTAGTACATGTGGTCCTGAGATTCAAACCCTCCTTGAATGTAGATTTGGTGCTGTATGAGGGGTGAGACTGATCTACACAAAACCCTCCACTGTAGATGTGGCCTGTGATATAAAAAGGGACCCAGTGTACCTCATTCTGCTCATCCCTTCCCCATGACCCTCCCCACTCTCCTCTCAGCTACCCCAACTTTATTCACCACACAGATCCCTCTTCACTTGCTGGGGATTAAGTTAGGAAAACAAAACTGAAATGAACACTGCTCTGCCAGCCCATCCCTTGAGACGCCGACTTACACGGGTCTGATGCTGTTGATGATGTTCTATTGATTTCCCCTCTAATTGCTGCAACTGGATCTATATTCATTTTCTGTCTCAAACTTCTCTTTTGTTGGTTCAATCAGCTAAATGAAGGGCCCATTTCTCTCTGCTCCTGTCCTGAAAAGCCAAAGAAGTTTCAAATGAAGAGCTCTCTTCAGAAGTCAGTGAGGTCAGCAGACTGGGGACAAAGAGGGTCAGAATTTGGCGACCTCTTTTGAACACTTGGCAAAGAAGAAGCCTGGAAAAGAAAGACCCAGGGGAGAAAGAAAGGCAAGAATCATGAATATTCCACCTTGAACTTACAGATCAGGAATTCATTTATTCATTCAATACCTTTACTGGGTGCTTAATGTGGACTAGACACCATGGTAGGATCTATAAATATTAAATGTGAGTGGGGGATGAAGTCATTAATCAAATAATCTCATAGATATATAATTTGTGCTAAGAAAAAAAATCCAAGCCATTGATATTCACAGAAAGGCATCTCAAGGAGGGAAAAGAACCAGCTCTCACAAGATTCACTTGTCCATTTGAGCGCTCAAGAATTTCTCTTCTCAGTTCCTCTCAACTCAAGAAGTACAACAATGGGAGACCCTTTGGAGGGAGAGTTCCCATGTAAACAAGTCTTGATGCCTTTCTCCTAGGAGATACCTCATAAAGCAGAGGCAGAGCCAGATACACACTATTAAGGTAGGCAGAAGTCGGTGCTACAAGAAAAATATAGTCCAAATGTGATGGGAGATTATAAAGACAAAGAAGAAATATCAAATGGGGAACACAGGAAAACCTGTCTGGTCATTCTGAAGAGACAGAATTTAAGCAGAGGCTCCAAGACAATAAAATGTTGATAGTACAACTGCATCTTATGGTTGCCTAGTCTTTCAGTAGGCGTTATGGAGCATAAATCATATAGCTTTCTCCTGGGGAGAAAGATGGGCATTTCTACTCCCATACACAGCTGCCAGCCTCAGAAATTCACAGGGTGGTAGCTATGAGTTGGCACTAACTTGATAGAAGTGCATTGTGTTGTGGTTTGTTTTGCTTGGTTCTGCAGTCTTACCTTGAGCCATCTTCAACATACCTTAGATCAAATAGCACCACGCTTTTTCAATGCATAGCACAGTCCCAGGCCTACGGTTGGTGCTTAGTAGCTAATTATGATGGTGATGGTAATAGTTATGATTATGATTCTACTTCCATGAGTGTTCATATCGATGTAAGAGATCTCAGGAAGGCTGCTGTGGCTCTTGTTGCTAGGTGTCAGTATGTCCAGTCCTGACTCACAGCAACCCTATGCAAAACAGAACCAAACATCACCTGCTTCACCACAAGGTCATTATTGCTAATGAGTCTTGTTCTATAATTTATTGAGCTTCATCTCAAGATTTTTAGGGGACTCTATCCAGGAGCAAAACAACTTCTAAATATTATGAGTTTAAAAGTAATAAATAAATTGTCTCTGACCTTTAGGAGCTCACAGTTTAAACAGAGAGATGAACCAACAAGACAACATCTATTGGGTGCCTTGTTCTACAGAGCATACGTCACTAACATAATTTCCAAACTTCCATGTAGTTGAATAAGGAAGGACTGACTCCCTCCATTTCACGTATGAATGAACTAAACCTTAATGTCTTCAGATTTAAGAAACTTCACTAACAGCATCTGCAAAGGGTGGGATGCTCCCAGGTACAAGAGTGCTAAGGATGATGTTGGGAAATTTCCAGAAAGCAACCATGATGCTCCTGCTTAGTTTCCACCTAGGCTAGGGAGGTCTGTGGGGGGTGTGAGTGACACAAGAGTCTGAAAGCTAGAGTCTGACAGAAGAGCTGTGTCCAGTGAACACACAGGCACTAGAGAAGGATGGGTACTTGTGGAGATGAATGAGCAAGTGCATGGGAGGTAGGGAGGTGATGAGAAGGATGGCATTGAAACCCTGGGCAGGTGAAACTCAGACACTATAGAGAATCCTGATAAAGTAGTCTAAGGTCTAAGGGTAAGTATGTATCTATAAATTTCTTTATCTGAAACCAATGCTTACTGCTCTCAATCCAGATTCAAGATGATCATGAGTCTAATTCAGTGGCTGGCACAATATTCAAATCTGCCTAACACTGTAATTTTAAAAATTTTATTTCACCTAGGTCTGCTTTGCAACAAATCAGATCCAGATACCAAAGTGCCAGAGATAAGCCTTGGTTGGGTGAAGGATAGGTAAAAACAAAACAAAACAAAACAAAACCTGTCTAGTTTCTTCCCTAATGACAAAACAATCCAGAGTGTGACCCTAGTGCCATCTGCTTTTCCATGGATTCTGCTACCTATGGTACCTCTCTGCCTCTAAATATTTCACATAGTGGCATAATTTTAGGGTTACCTACAGCAAGACCTTTGTGATGATAACAAAAGAACATGCTTCTCATGATTAGCTGAAGACAGCCTCCTATGGGGTGAACTTTATAGATGTCTCCGTGGCCCCACTTGTTTGTTGCAGGTCTGTAAATTTTGTCATCAGAAATACTTCATTTTAATTCAGAATAGTCTTAAAGTGTAAATTGCTAACAGTGGTAACTCACTCTCAGAATTAAAAGTCTTAAAATGTGGAAGTTAATAAAGGTTGTATGTGGTGACAAAGCCAGAATCCTGGAATGTCAGGTGTTGGTTTGGACTAAATTTGACCAGCACCATGGAGAGCTCCCTAGTGAAGGGTAACAATTCATCCAGCCTCCTCCATCCAGATATCCTGGAGAAGAGTTCTCTTGCAGATCTTGTGAGTCTTGAGGCCTCAGGTTCTTACCAGATTTAGAGTTCTGTTCTCTGGCCAGCATTAGACCTTGACTCAGAATTGTGCTCCAGACCTAGATCAGTTGGAACCTAAAGACAGAGACACTCCCCTGATGATGATGATGATAATTTTGATGAATATGATGGTAATGATGATCCAAACCCACTGGTAAGAAGCCTATTACAACTCAGAGCAAATCCATGTCGAATTTCCAGGGCTGTGAATCTTTACAGAAGGAGCTAGCCTCATCTCTCTCCCTTGAAGCAGCTGGTGGGTTTGAACCACCAATCTTAACATCGACAGGTGTTTACCAGAGAGAACCACCAGGGCACCTTAATAACAATAATATCTGATAGTTATTACATATGTACTGTGTGCTAGGTATATTTCATGTATCCCATATATGAAGATAAGACAATTGTGTTCTACAAAATCATAGAAACTTAAAAAACAAATCATTTTATTGGGACTTGTAGAGCACTCATCATAGTCCATACATACATACATACATACATAGTCAAGCACCTTCTTACACCTGCTGCCATCATCATTCTCAAAACATTTGCTTTCTACTTGAGCCCTTGACATCAGCTCTTCATCTTTTCGCCTCCCTTTCTGCTCCCCCCTCCTTCATGAACTCTTGATAACTTATAAATTGCTACTATTTTGTCATATCTTACACTGTCCAACCTTTCCTTTCGCCCACTCCTCTGGTGTCCATCCTCCAGACAAAAAGTTGCATGTAGATCCTTATAATCACCTCCCCCTTTCTACCCCACCCTCCCTCCCCACTCCTGGTATCTTCACTCTCACTATGAGTCCCGAGGGGGTCATCTGTCCTGGATTCCCTGTTTTTCCAGTTCCCCTCTATACCAGTGTACCTCTTCCTGTTTAGCATTATTTATAAGGTGGAATTGGGCTCATGAGAATTGGGGGTAGGAAGTCATCAAGAATTAGAAGTCATCAAGTTGTATGTTTCATCATTACTTCATTGCACCCTGACTGGCTTCATTCATCCCCACCACCCATCTGTAAGGGAATTTCCAATTGCCCATAAATGGGCAGGTATCAAGCATCGAGAAACAAGAATCACATCCTTGTGAATGAAGGGGAGTGCAGAGTGGGGAGCCAATCACAGAACCTTTTTATTAAACAACAGATCAAAACACAAGGCTATTGTTTCTTAATATATCCTCCATCTAGATATATACATTTCTGAGTGTGATATTTCCACTGCTCCAACTTTTCCCCAAAGAATTCTACATTCTTCATTTTCACCACATCAAAATGGCAGTTTTGACATTCCTGAGAAATTCAAATTGTACTCCTTTGAAACGTTCTTTGAATGTTGGAAACAAACAAACAAGCAAACCAGAAGGGGAAAGATTGGGTCATAAGACAGAATCGGTAAGCTTTCCCAAAGACATCTCCATAGAAGAGCTCTGGCTCCTCTTGAAGAATGAGCAGGTGCAGGGCCACGGTAGTGGAAAACATTCCTCAGGACAACTTTCCTTCTCCTTTCCTCATCAATGCAATTTTCAAGTTTTATAGAACATTTCACAATAAGCTCCTATAGTCAATTATCCTGTGTCCTTAAAAAGAAGTATGTATCAACATTACCCCATTGGATTACCCCCAAAACAGTCATCGCTGTCTTGTGAACTGATCTCCTTGCCTTTAAATTAATTAGCCTAGGGCTGAGCCCTGGTGGTGCAGTGGTTGTGCGCAGGACTGCAGCCCACTGGGTTGGAAGTTCAAACCCAGCAGCAAGACTGGGCCTCCTACTCCCACCACCAGAGGTCAGTGATGCCCCCAAAACAAAAAACAAACCAACAAAAAATTAATTAGCCTAGCAGACCCCCTCAGAAATCACTGTTCTGATTGAACCTATTTTTTAAGCACCTACAGGAAACTAAGACAAGATCATTATTGAGATAATTTGTCTTTAACCATACACTCATTGAAAAGACACACTGAAACATGTTTAGTTAGGGACAAACACATGCATGTAGGAACCAGTACCCTGGTAGCAAACTTTTTAACTTATAATCCTTTCTTAATTTGACCTCAATAATAAACCTTTGACCACTTTCACCACGTTATAGATAAAAGAATCAGAAGCACAGAGAGTCAGATATTCTCTGTGCCAATGCTCTACACAGTTTCAAAGGAGGTCTTCCATTACCCCTGTAGTCTATGTGAATGGTACCCCTTCCATCTGCATTGAGAGCTCCTGAGAGGCAAAGCAGTTAAGCACTAGAATGTTAGGCAAAATCTGACAGTTTGAATGCACATAAAGGTATTTCAGAAGATCAGCCTGGCCATCTTCTGCTTGGTCACCACCTTGAAAACCATGTGAAGCAAACATTCTGCTTGGCACACAAAGGATTGCCAGTAGTCAGAGTCAGCTCAGTGGCAACCAAGAGTATGTGTCAGGTGGAGCACAGACTGTGTAACCAGAGAGGTTAAGTAACTTACAAAGGAGTGCAAAGGTAATGAGAGATGGGCTTAGAACCCATGTAATGCATTCCAGAGTCGTGTTCCTAATCATTAAACTCTATGTCACTCCATTTATCAGAGCTTTCTCCTTGGTTAATTGTACTGTAGGTCTGATGGGTTAGGCAACATTTTCTAAATGCATTTTTAATCCTAATTTGTTTGTTACAATGATAATATGTGTCTCCAGTGGCAAATTCAAACATTACAAAATATTGCAAATTCAAAGTTCTCCCTTCCTATTCTCTCCTATGTGTATCTCTCTCTCAGCCCCCTCCTGATAGGAATGGAAAGAATGCTAGATTAATTTGGTGACTAATTAGTCTGGGGGATTGAAAGGGAAGAGATGAATTGTGAATTGTGAAGTTCATGACAACTTGTTGGCACTTAGGGCAGACTTCCTTCCTGTATATCTTCTTTATAGAAGGGTGAAGTGAAGATTTCATAGTATATGCAACTTCAAGGGCTATACTTAAAATGACTTTATGAACAGTGTTTTTGGAGATGTTGGGTCTCACTACACCTCTTAGACTTCCACCAAGAAGACAAAGCAAACGTGTGTATCGAACATTTTTCAGATGCCTTTTGATCTTGTTGTTATAGCATCTGTATGGAGAATTTGCTAATGAAGACCAAGGACCGCAGCCTTCAAAATGGATTGAAACTCAATGTAGAGAAAATAAAAAATCTCCACAACTAGACCAGTAGACAATATCATGATAAATGGAGAAAAAATAAAGCGCTGGAGGATTGCATTTCCTTGGCTCCACAATTGGTCCACATAAAATCAGTGGTCAAGACATCACATGACATCAAATTAGGTTGCTGACAAAGAGGAAGACTCTCCGGGAAATGGATTTGATACCATGGCTGCAATCATGGGCTCCAACATGGCAGCAGTTGTGGGGGTGGCAGAGGACTTGATGGCCTATCATTTTGTTATATGTAGGGTCACTAAGTAAGAATAGATATGTAGGGTCACTAAGAGTAAGAACAGATACAACGGCACAGAACAACGACATAGGACTTCTGGTCTGTCCCTTGGCCATTACCATAGTACCAATAGCAGGGACATCACTGACCAAGGGACATTCAACCTATAACAATTTATAACGAATGCAGAATTTTCTTTGTTCCTGTGTCAAAACAAGGTTATATTATATCCTACTCAATCAGCTCTTCTGCTTCGCTGATTATGGCATATCATAGCTGTCTTCCCAAGTTAGTACAAAAGCCTACCACGGCTTTCTAATAGGGGCAGGGGGGTTCACTGTGCCACACTGCATTTTTTGTCAGTTTCTTGTTGATGGATAGTTAGATTGTTTCCATTTTTTATAAGAATGGGTTATTTCCATACTTTTACAAGAATGCCATTGCCAGGGTTCCTTCATTTACTCTTTGACCTCACACTAATATTTTTGGACAAAGGGGATATGCTGTGTCAAAGGATATTCAATCAGGTATAGATGGGTGGTGTGAGAAATAAGGGAGATGCATTTTAATATGAGGGTGGAGGCATGATGGCTTAGAAGTGGTCACAAAGAGCTCGGAGAATGCTGACCTGAGCATTTGGACCTGGCAGAAGAAGCAGCCTCACCTTGAGAAGTGGCAGCACGTCCTCTGGGGAGAGCTCACCGACAGTTAAGGTCAGAGGTGACCGGAGTGTCCTGAGAAGAGTCAGAGCATGTGTGGGAGGCTGTTTTCCACAGGGTGGGAGAGATGGGGAGGTTGAGATCCAGATGGCTTGATAAGGGAGTAGAGAACTATGAAGGGGCGAGAAGCCAGGAAGAGATAGTGACGGCGTTGGTGGAGAGTCTTTGGTCTGTGACACTGGTGAAAGACAAGAGGATGAGGCTTGGGAATTATCCGTCTGCAGATAGCAGGTTGACCTGAGATGAGAGTCCCTAAGTGGCACTCAAAGATTAAGGCACTTTCAAGATGAGCTTTCAGTGAGCATTTGTCTTAGGTCAGAGTCACTAGAAAGAGAGGTAGAGGCATTTGGCTGCATGTGGCTTGTTGAAGGACAGTTCTTGGGGAAAACTTGAAAGGGAGAAAGGAAATGAAGTGAAGTGGCTGCTTTTGTTTGGGGAAAAGGGATGCTGTCTGAAAAGAGCTCATTCCCAGGGAAGGTGGGAGGTGGAATTATGTGTCCTGGGAATACTCCAAGTCATGGGCCACCTGATGTATGCCACATCAGAATGGTTCCATAGGGTTGAATTGACTCTAGTCTTTTTGGAAGCAGATCAACAGACCTTTCTTCTCCATGCCGGAGTAGATTTGAATCACCAGACTTTCTATTAGAAGCCAGTGACTTCTAACAGCAAGGGGATGCTCTAAATTGCAAATCACACTGTTGTGTCTTGCAGTAAGACAAAGAAGTCAGGTGTTCATATCCTCAGTCATGGGCTGCCACTGAAGGAAGTATAATTCCCTAGGCTTTTCCAGACTTAGGGGTTCCCGTGAACCAAAGGAAAATCTCCAGAGAAATTTACAGTCATAAGCCATTAGCCACAGTCCTTTCAGAAATTCAAGGACAGGTGTATGAGTAGATAAAGGACAGGCCTAAGCAGCATTTACAAGATGATTCAAAGAGACATTTGGAGCAGTTTAATTAGGAGGCATCCAGAAACATCCAAGGCAGACGTAGAGGGAGCAGGGCACACTGGTTCCCGGTTCTCTTGCCCCGCAGGGCAAGCGGCAGGAGTGTCGGTGAAGGGGAGCTCTCTGCTTTCTGCAGGTGAACAGCTTGCCCAGGAACAATTGTTTGGTGGCAAAGCAGCTGTTCTGAGAACTGAGACTAACAGGTGATGTTGATATATAGCATCAGGAAATGACTGTTGCTTCACGAGACTATGGAAAGGGCTCTCAGGTCTCTGTGGAACCTGGAGCTCATGCAGGTGAACTTCACACTAATATTTTTTTTCACTCCTCTTCCCTACATTTTCCCTGTCTAGGGCAGGTTCTTCCTGGAAAGCATTGCACTCACAGAGACTACCTTGTTCCTTCTGGTTGCCCTGAGTCAGTGAGTATTTTGCAGTAGAGAGCAGCTTCACACCCAAAGTCAAAGCCATGCATGCTGGAGTCACGCAAGCTCTGTGACTTGTTTTTGGGCTCTACCACCTTCGCATGGAATGACCTTAAGTGAGTCCCTCATCTCTCTAGCTCCAGCACTCTCATCTTCCGCATGGAAATAAGAGCAACCACATCATTGGGTGGTTATGGAATTGAAAGAGATAAGAATTATCAAGCACTAAATAAATAGTGCATTCTTAATAAATGGCAGTTGCATTTAATTTAGTCTTTTAAAAAATCAGGATGATTATAGCTCAAAAAAGAGTTTTTATGTTGACTCTTTCTTCAATTAGAGGCCTAAAAATATCCCCCAAACAGAATTCCATATTCTCTTCTTATTGGAATCTTTTTTTGTATGTACCTTTATTCTTTTATTTAAAATCATTTTAATGGGGGCTCAAACAACTCATCACTATTCATACATCCATCCAATGTATGCAAAGCACATTTGTACAGTTGTTGTCATCATCATTCTCAAAACATTTTCTTTCACTTAAGCCCTTGGTATTAGCTCCTAATTTTCCCCCTCCCTCCCCACTCCCCTTTCTTCATGGGCCCTTGATAATTTATAAATTACTTTTATTTTGTCATCTCCTACACTGTCCGATGTCTCCCTTCACCCACTTCCCGTTGTCCATCCCCCAGGGAGGAGGTTATATGTAGTTCCTTGTAATGTGTTCCCCCTTTCTAACCCACCTTCCCTCCATACTCCCAGTATCGCCACTGCTGCCGCTGGTCCTGCAAGGATCATCTAACCTGGATTCTCCATGTTTCCTGTTCCTGTCTATACCAGTGTTCATCCTCTAGTCTAGCCGACTTTGTCTTACAGGAATCTTATCAAGCTGTATCCTGCCCCTGCCTGTCCACCTTGTGTGTTGTTCATTTGTGACCAATCACAGGAGATTTTCATTTTTTGATCCTGCAAGAGTAGGATAGATTCAGGACCAGATGGCACCAGGCTTGAGCAGGTGGCTTGCTCTGGAGCTGGCTTCCCAGAGAAGTTGCCATCCATCCTTCTTTCAGTGTTCAACGTGGCATTCGAATCTTGGAATGGAGTCCTACAGACTAATGTATTACTTAGAAAGTATTTAGCTACAAGTCACAGAAAATTTGATTTAAAATTATGTAAAAAATTGTTTTTCTCTGGAGATTTTCCTTTGGTTCATGGAAATTCCCAAGCCTGGAGAAGCTTAGGGAATTACACTTCCTCCAGTGGTAGCCAATGACTGACTGACACGGGATATAAACACCTGGCTTCTTTGTCTTACTACTAGTTTGTGTAGAGATACGAAGTTCTGGGTAATGGCTTGGCGGTGGAGTGAGATCAGAGATGGCATCCCTGCGACTTGCTTGGACTTTCCTTCTTCATTTGGCTCCACAGATGCAACCTGAGTTGGCACCTATGCTCAAGTCGAGAAGAGTGAGGAGAAAGACGCTGCCTCCACTCCACTTTTCTCCTTGTACTCAGAACGGAGACTCCTCTTCAGAACTACTTAGAAGATATGTATGCATATCCAGTTGGTCAAAAGGGGTCCTAAAGTTACCCTGAACACCTAGGAAAATAGGAACTAGTCTTACCATCCCTGAATAAGAGATTGGCCATGGTCTATCTCGATGACTGAACACAGGAACAATTTAAGCATTACTATTCTGAATCAAAGTTAACTGAGCCAGGGAGAAATAGAGAATGAAGACTTCATAGAGTCTGCTCCCTTCATTCCCAAGCAAAGCGTCCATTGAGGGTGTGGCTCACCTAGCAAGGGGAGTACGAGCAGTGAAAGAGGTTGAACAGAGGAGCTCTGTCTCTCCCTTCTTGAATCTCTAAACCCTTTTTTGTGCACATAGCTATTAGCAGCTTACGTGCCCATAGCCGCATCTGCATTTATTTGTGGAAAGGTTGTCACAGAGTGCAGTAACTCATGTTGTGCTTATAAAGATCAAGACGGGTATGAATACTTCAGCTCCCTTGTCCTGGATTGGAACAGCTCTGGGGCGTGGCTTTCCCTGCCTCAAGAACGCCTTTGTGAAATTCAGCCAACATTATTCGGCACTGGACTTTGCTTGAGATGACATTTTTAGCTTCCCCTTTTTCTGGTCTCAGTTTTCTGATTCCATACCGGATTTCCATGATGATGTGTTTCAATACATCACTTTTACATGCATCTTCAGGTTGACTTCTGAGGGTCTCAACCTCCAATCCTACAAGTGCTCAATCTATTCAGGAAGGTAGACGAGGTGATGGGGGCACGGTCTTGAAAAGGCACGAGTAGGATATCAGGACCCTGCCGAGGCTAGAATGTAAGACAAGGCACCTAGCTCTATTGTCCTGTGAGGTAAAGAGGGAGGTGGAGATCCAAACTTAAGTAGAGGGTGGACAGCATTTCAAGTACAGAAACGATAGCCAACATGCTAGGAAGAACCAGAATCAACCTGATCAGACCTCCTGAAATCTAAATGGTGATATTTTATTCTAGATCAAGACTAGTTCAGTGATTCATGGGAGTCCTGGGAATCTGCACTTCATCATCCAGGAGGCTTTCAACTGTCTTTTAGATAAGAGGTGTTCAAACTGTGATCCTCAGAGCCCTCTTCAGCCAGGGTCATGGTGCTTTCATCTGCTTTGTGTATTGAAGATTGAATTTGAACAAAACATTCTGCTAGTTATAAAAACAGTTGATACCCATTGGTGTGGTTTGACCCTTTATTTGAATTTCCAAATGAAGCCAGTGTCTCTAGTACTCTCCAACTCCAATTGCACCCATGTTCCTTGAATCTGCTGGCCTTAATTTTTCTTAAGAGAAAATTAAGATCAAAATAGAACTTCAAGCCATGGTTTGAAAAGTCATACATTCTGGCTTGAGAAATGTTTTGCAGAAGTGTCATCTTAGATCAATGAAGCTGGATAAGGAAGCAGTAGAGAGAGTGACTTGTGGAATCAAACAGGCCTGGATTAAAATCCTGACTGTACTACTCTCTAGTTATATTATCAAGGGAAAGTAAGTCAACCTCTCTGAAGTTCTATCTCCTCATCTATGAAGTAAGACTCTGTAAAAACCAAACATATCACATAACTAATAAGTGTTTGTTTGATGAGGTCTGTGACAATAAGATGAGATAACTTGATACAGCTGATGCCCAAGATATTCCACAACTGTTACAGGACTGGGGCCAACCAATCACCTGTCACATTGATCAATCAGAGTCAATGTACATACCCGGAGAGTCGGTAGGTTGTTTCTATATCCTATAGAGTAGTTTTATTGATGATGGCCAGATGGCATGAACACCCATGGCTTTGCCATTAGTGATGGACATTTCAAAATTCTCTAGTCAAATTCATTGACATAGTTAATAAAGACAGAGAACTGCTTTGCTAAATGAAGATTATTCTCTGCCTTCCCCTGTTCCCGCATGTAGATTTTCAATGAAAATGGAGAGGCAGTCTGATTTGCTAAACCCTTTCTATTAACTGAAAGTTTGGCCTGCCTGTAAGATGAACCCAGGAAGGGAAACAAAGATGGGCCATAGGACCACTCCCAAGGACTCCTTTGGCTTCTGGACTGGGGAAGCAGACATTCGACCTCAGTATCTCAGTAGGAACGGTATGTTCCATTTGTGTGTTCTTTCTCAAGATTCAAGTACATGGAGTCTGAGTCTTCAGAGATGGGTTTTAATCATGGGTTTCCTTTGGGCTATATCAGGGCACTGTGTGGGAGGATGCTCTAGAAGGAAGTAATTCTCAAGAGGAAATTGAGAAGCTGTTGGAATACTGGGCTGCAAAAAATGAAACAAGTGTCAACTACATAAGGAGGCATATGATTCACTCTTTAACATTAGTCTTCTAAGTTATGACAAAACTTCAATTAGCCAAAACTCACTAGAAATCTTATTTCACAAAGTGTACCTTATTCAACCTCCCTCATTTGAGCAGCGGGGATTAAAGTGTGGGCTGCCACCATCACTCTGAATGAGTGAAGTCCAAGCCAAAAACCAAACCCACTGCCACTGAGTCCAAACCAAACTCACGGGTGACTCTGTTAAACCAATTCCAAAAGTGAGCATTAAAAAAGAACTTTTAATAAATGCTCTTTCCCTTAAGTTAGCCAACAGACCTTAACTGAAACAACTGTAGATAACAGGCTCCACTTGTGCATGCAAAAACATGACATGATGAATGGATATTCAGTTTACTTATAATGTTACAGAGATTACACAAAGAAAGTAACCTCAGACTTACTGCTTGATCAAAATTATACCATGCACAACTTTGCACGCACACCTCCATGCATTTGCCCCTGGTACTCTCCCCAACTAGAAGGTTCAGTATCTTTTCAGTAGCTACCTCTTGGAGTGTGCACCAGGTCTGTGATGACCTCTCTTCCCTGGGAACTTCCCTGGATACCGTGATTGAGTCTGAATTTCCTGACCCAGGTCTTTAGGTTCGGCTAGATTAGCCAGAACTGAATTTCTCTCCCAAAGTGGGCAAATCAAGTTCTTTCCTTCTTTTTATTAAATACTTTTACTGAGGTTCTTAAATCTCTTATCACAATCCATACATTGATCCGTTGTGTCAAGCACATTTGCATATATGTTCCCATCATCATTTCCAAGGCATTTTCTTCCCACTTGAGCTCTTGGTATCAGCCCCCCATGTCTCCCTCTCCCTCCCCAAACACCCTCCCTCGTGAACCCTTGATAAATTCTAGATTATTATTTTTCATATTTTACATCATCCTCTGTCACCTCTCACCCATTGTTCCCTTGTTCATCCCCCAGAGAGGGGGTTAGATGTTGATCTTTGTGATCGACTCCCCCTTAATCCCCACATCTTCCCCTAATTCTCCTGGTATCTTTATTCTCATTGTTGGGCCAGAGGGATTTATCTATTCTGCATTCTCTGTGTTGTGTGATCTTAACTATAGCAGTGCACATGTTCTGGTCTTCTCTGATTTGTAACATGAGGTTGAGGTCATGATAGTGGTGTAAAGGAAGCAGTAAAGACCTAAAGGAACGTTATGCGTTTCAGAGGTGCTATATTGCACCCTGACTGGCTCATCTCTTCCATGTGACCCTTCTGAGAGGGGATGTCCAAATGTCTATGGAAAATCAGGTTCTTCTCCTAAGGATCTGGTATTTTGGATAGGAAGATCCAGAGAATGGGAGCTGAGTATGTTAATGCAAGCTCCCTGGAGAATAGGGCCGTGAACTCTTGCTTCTGAAGTCTCCCAAGCTGTCAGGAGGTTCAGTCATACTTGATACGCACCTGTTCCTTTCTTACTTGGGGGGACCCTGGTGGCATAGTGGGTCCCGTGTTGGGCTGCTAACTGCAAGGTTGGCAGTTTGAAACCTTCAGCAGCTCTACAGGTGCAAGACGAGATTTTCCACTCCCATCAAGATTTACAGTCTCAGACACCCAAGGGGACTGTTCCACTCTGCCCTGAAGGGTTGCTGTGAATCAGAATAATTTCAATGGAAGTGAGTTTTGGGTGGTGCTGTGCTTGGGTTTTTTGAACCAATCAGTGTCTAAGAACTCTTATTTGAACTACCCAGTCAGTGTCTGCTACTTGCAACCACAGTAATCTCATTCAATACACTTTCTACTCAAGATTCTCTATCCTCTTTCTGTGAAGCTTTTCACCCACCATGCCCTGGCAGGTAAAAATGACCTATTTCTTCTTCTGAAGGAAGTTTATGGTGTCACAACTTGTTATGTGACCCACTACTAACTGAAAGGTTGAAGCTTCAATCCCACACAGAAGAGCTTTAGAAGGAAGATGCAGCCCTCTGCTTCTGAGAGGCCAAAGCCTTAAAAACACTATGGTACACAATGCCACTCTTTGGGTTGGTTTTCCCCCTTTCTTTGCCCTAATAATTCTAAACACTCTCCTGTACTGCAGCATTTTGTACACTCCTTGATAATATGCTAAGTATTTAGATGATGGTTTCCTCAAGGAAGAAAGCAACCTTATTTATCCTGGTGTCCTGAATGGTAATCTTACTGCCTAAAACAGAATAAATGCTACCAAGTCTTTCTTGATTAGCTGATTAAATAAATGAATGGACAATGTGAGCTAAACCTGAGATCGACTCAGTGGAGAGTTAAGCCCTATTCCCTCCGGTGTGCAGAACAGCACTGCTGAGGGATGTTAGCAGCAAGCCTGCCCTGTTCAGTTCACATCTTCACCACAGTGATCTCCACAAGCTGTCAGAACTTTTTTGTCCTATTGGAGTGTCTGTTTGCTGCATGTTGTTTGGAATGAAAGGCCATCACCTAGGAGGCTGAAGATTTCTTTGGTTGTACAGAGATTTCTTGTATCCAGAGAATCTGACCTGGTGCACCGCCTTGACCATTCTATTGACCTCTGACTGCCTGGAGCAGGTCCCTGAAGAGTAGGAGGCCTGTCTTTCTACTTGTGGGAAGGAGGACAATAAGGAGATTGAGAGATGCTGGCAATACTGTTCTCATTCACAAGGACTTGCTTCTGACAGGTTTCAAACCTCATTGTGGCTCTAAGAAGAAATTTAAAGACAACCACAGAATGGGTGAATACGAACGACCTGACAAAATGAAGATTTTCAGAAAAAACAATATGGTTCATACATTTCTGACCCAAGCCATAGAAAATAAGTGCAATTATGGGAACTCAGGGCAAGCGTAGATAGGTGAACCTAAGGCTGTTAGAAGTTAAACTCTCAAAACACAAGCCTTCCGAAAACTTGGAGCACAGAGCTGTACTTTGGATTGAGACTGAACAGCATCACCTATAGGAAAACTGGAATGTGGTCCCAAGAGTCTTGGTTCGTGCCTCTTTGATACTCCATTAGGAAGGTAGAAAGTATATGAAAGAAAAAGTCCCCTGAATCAAGGACCCAGGAGAGAAACGGCTTACAATTCTAGAACAAGAACAAGAATCAAAACATATAAGAAAGCGTTCCAAGGACTCCAGATGTTTTATTTTGTTCCATCCTTACTCACAAAATCTGTTGCTCCGAGTTTACAGAAATGAAAATGGGCCAACACATTTGCAAGTTGTCCAATTTCACACACTGCTCAGTGAAGGACCTGAGACACTGACCCAGCCACCCTGAGACCTGTCTTTACTGGGAGCATCCAGGGCGGAGGTGCTTTCTGCCTTTAAGTCGTTCCTATTCTTCCCAGCCCCCCCCCCACCCCGAACTGTTTGTTGCCTCAGGGAATTTGTATTTCCTGCTGCTTCTTCCTGGAACAATGGAATAAGTCATAAAAAAAAAATAGTGCACTAGGATGGAAGTTCTTGCTGAGCCTCTTAAGGCAACAGATATCCGATATCAGCGAGGGCTTTGAGATGATTTGCCCATAGAACCTGAAAAAATGAGCAAGTCACAAAGCAAAGAGTAAATACATTTTAAACTTTTTACCCGAATGGAGATAATAATATGTTCAGGAGAAAAGTGGACTGGGGAAAATTATTTTCAGAAAGAGAAAACTGAAGTATAATGATTTTAACTTATCTAAGATTACCCCTAAAACAAATCTTGTCATTATGTGGCCTGCAGCAGACTAACATTGACTGTCAATTTCTCTACAGTGTCAGAAACTAACCTGCTTTCACCCAAACCATTTCCTCTGCCTTCTGGACACACGGCTAGACCATAGCTCTTAACCTCCTTGCCAGTTAGTTGTCACCCTACGTCTGAAGTCTGGCTGAGGAGAAAATGTGAATGTGATATTGGGCCACTTCTAAGCCTAGCTCATGAAGCTCTCTCATGTGTGAGGTGTCCATTCAAGTGAAGATGTTCAATAGGCAATCAGATATGTGAATGTGTATTCAGGGACAAGGTCTGGGTTGAGCGCATTCATTTAGAGTCATTAGCCTAGAGATAGTATTTAAAGTCACAAGACCAGATAAAATCGCCTTAGTTAGAAAAGAGGAAACGGTTGAGACTGAGAAAGAGGGACAAGATAGAGCAAGCAGAGGTGGTGGTTTAGAAGTGCCCAATAAGGTAAAAGGTGAATGTGAACCAAGAGAAGAAAGTATATCAGGAAGCCAGCATTTGCTGATGGGACATAGAGAAGGGTGAAACCTGAGAACTGACCTTGGGGGACATGATCTTTTTGTGTCAGCTTGGCTGGCCAAGAATCGTCAGGAGTTTGACAGTTAACAACGAATAACATGACCTGATCTAACAAAATGTTATCACAGCCAATCAGTAACAAGATGAGAGTGGAATGCAGCTCATTGACTTAGGTTCCCAGCCTTGAAGAAATCAATTGAAAGGACATTTCCTCATGGGTGTTTCCGATTCCTATGTAAATGGATGCTGTGGAAAAGCTTGACTTTCTGGGTCTGGATCTTGCATCTGGCTCATGGAATTGCATTCCTTTGAGCTTGAACCAATGACTTGCCATATTATGTGCCTATGCTGGGAGTCATCAGTGCTCTGCTGCCTGACCTGTTGACCTCAGCTTTATTTTTCTCTGCAACCACCAGCCCATGGTCTTCCTGCTGATCATAAGCCCCACAGTTATATCAGTCAGGAGAAATCTCCCACCTAACATCTGACCCAAGACTTGAAACCTGTCAGGATGTAGACTTATTGACATGTAGATATATAGATATATATCACAGCCTGGCTGTTTTTGCTTCCCTAGAGAACCAAGCCTAAGACAGGGGAGATCACAGGAAGTTACTAGTGACCTTCACAGGAACTGTTATGGTAGAACAGAGAGAGTGAAAAAGTCACTTGAGCGAATTTGAGGGTACAACAAGAAGCAATGAAAATTCTCTCTGAAGTTTTGTTGTAAAGGGGAGGGGGGTGAGAAATGGCATAGTAGGTGGAGTAGGAAATGTGTAATCAAGACTGTTTTATTTTGTTTTGCTTTAATAGTTCTTGAATGCTTATGGGAATGGTCTTGTAGAAACAGAAAATTGATTTTTTTTGACTGATGGTGACAGATGTGTCAGCATAGAACTGTACTCCATGAGGTCTTCAACGATTGATTTTTCAGAAGTAGATGGCAAAAGCTTTCTTTGCTGGCATATCAACACATTAACCTTTGACTTAACAGCCAAGAAGAGAGGAGCTATGATTAGGATAGGTGAAGCCATCAGATGGCAAGAAAGGGATGCAATATACAAGTAGAGGTTGGCCTAAGACATGAACATGGACAGTTGAACGGTAGGAAAGGTAGTAAGTACATGTGAGCAGAAAGGTGACAGTTAATCTCTTCGTGTTTCTATTTTCTCAGGGAGTTAGGAGTAAAATTATGGCTACACATGAGGATAAGGAAGAAGGGGAAAGGGAGGAGGAAGAACATGGATCAGAGAAAGATAGTCTTTCGGTTGAACAGAAGATCTGTTTGAAAATTGGTGGACATAAACTGAAAAAGGGAGAACAACTCATATGGGGTTGGCCTCCAATGACATTCAGGAATAAGAGTGCAGACAAGTCAGGAAGTTGGATTTAAACAGAGCCGAGTCAACGTAGCTAACTGTGACAGTGAAAGTCACCTTGTCCGAAAGCTTGGGATATACTCCATTGACTTTGTTTTGTTACACAATATCACTTACGCTAAGATGCCTTTGAACACTTGGAGTCTTATGAACCTGAATGGCGTGGTTGCTGTTAGCTGCTATCAAGTCAACCCATGACTCATGATGACCCAAGGCACAATAGAATGGAACATTGCCAGGCCGTGCACCCTCCCCACTCTCAGTGTCAAATTGGACTGTTGTGAGCCATACACCTTCTATTGGCTGCATGGTGGTAGCTGAGAAGACACCCAAGGAGCTTGCGATGGATGTGAAGGAAGAAACAGAGGATGGCAGATTTCTAAAAATAAGCTCCTTATGACAAAATCTGTTTTCGCCCACTTCATACCTACTCTAACTGATAGCCCTCAGTCATTCTACCTAGCTGGAGTATTAGTCCAAACAAATCATTGTGATAGGAAAGACAAGTCACACAGGCTGAGGTAGTGGTAGTGGAGAAGGATATAATGCTTGGTAAAATAGAGTCAACAACAAAGAGGACACTCAACTAGACCGGTGCTAATTCAATAGCACCTAACGTGAGTTAGTTTACTGTGGTTATTAGTTTACTGCATCCATCACTGACACTAAACACTTTTATTAAACTCAATGAACCACTCGATGAGGTGGTTGCTATCATTTGTGCCAATTTACTAGTGCGACTATTGAGGCACAGGGAGCTTAAGACGCATATCCAATGTCACAGAGCTGACAGTCAGTCAGAAGTGGTATTTTGACAGTTATCGCAAAGCCTGAAAGTTGCCCCCATTGAAATATATACTGCCTCCTAATCTCCTAAATACTATCGAATCCAGCCTTTGCTTAGTGCCTCATGCAAAGTTAAAGATTTCCTAAATTTAGATACCAGATGGGGAAACATATTCCAATTGATAGTCTAATTTATAAAGGGCTCTAGCATTGCGCAAGTTCTGGAAGCATACTTGCTTAAAGAGGTATTCTAAACCCAATTATGGGAGCTGAAAAAGGAAAGAGTAATGGCTGGTAATTCCCAGCCAGCCGTCTTAACTGTTGGCAAATGGGAGTGGGAGAAAGTTTGCCTTATTTCCTAAACTTCCTCACAGTTAGCAATATTGTGACTCAACATCATGTCCACATGCACCCACAAATGCTTGCATTTTGGGCATAACAAGGGCAGATGCCATATCCACCATGCTTCTTTTTTTAAGAAATAATTTTATTGGGGGCTCTTACAGATATTATAACATTCAATACATCATCTGTATCAAACACATTTGCACACATGCTGCCACATTCATTTCCAAGCATTTTCCATTTGAGCCCTTGGTATAAACTCCTCATTCTCTCTCCCCCCCCACTTTTTAAATTTTTTTGTTGTCTCTAACAATGTACTATACTAGATTTTGTATAGAGAAAAACGTGCAAAAACAACAATAATAGATGAAAGCAAAAACATATCAAAAAAACTAACAACAATAATAAAATAAAGCAGAGGCAACCTTAATAGAAAAGGAAGTAAAAAATATTTTAAAACCTGGACCAAATATAAAATAGGTAAAAAGAGAAATCAAATGACAAGTTGTTAAATCATTGCATTTTCAACGATTCACTGCAATGTCCTCTGCAAGGCTCTTCATATTCCTCATCCTGGATCAGAGGGGATTCACCCTTGCATTCCCTCCACTCCACCCTCTCTCCACCCCTCCAGCAGCTCCAATCCAACCACCGGGCTGAAGGGGCTCAACCATTTTGGTCTCCCCACATCCCCAGCTCCCCTCTCCACTAGTAAACCCACTCCAGCCCATCTGGATTTGTGGGGTAGAGTTGGGACCATGATGGTTGGGGAAGGAAGGCTTCAGGAACTAGAGGAAATTTGTATGCATCATCACTGCATGGCTGCCCCTCGACTGGTCTGTCTCTTCCCTGTGACTCCCGTGTAAAGGGGTGACCAATTACCCACCAGTGGGCCTTAGGCTCCTGTAATGATGAGATTCTTGTTCTTTGATGCTCGAGACCCGCTCCCTTCGGCCCCTCTTGATCACACATGCTGGTGTGCTTCTTCCATGTGGGCTTTGCTGCTTCTGTGCTGAATGGTGACTTGATTATCTCCAAGTCTTTGAGACTCCAGACATTCAATCATTTTATAGCAGGGCACCATCGTTTCTCCTACTCTGTTTGCCTCTGTATCCATTTGTCTTCAGCGATACCGGGAGTCAATTGGTCCATTGATTTTAGTTTTTGCTCTTTGATGCCTGATACCAGATTGTTTCAGCACCTCATGATAACACAGGCAAATGAGCTTCTTCTATGGCTCATTTTACCACATGTTGCACACATGTCCTCAATGAGGACAGTGATATGTGTGTTTTGCCTAGACCTTCCACCACCATGTGGCCACACTGGCTGTGATGTTTCTACTGTATGGGTGTGGTCTCTTCCCAAGTAAATGGTCTATTGTTTATCTTCAGGCTCTTAAGACCCCAGGCGATACATCCTATGATGGCTGAGCACAATCAGCTTTCTTCACCACATTTGCTTGTGCACCCATTTTACTACACCATACTTCTTTTATGAAGTATTTTTGCTACTGCTTTTAGATATCAAATAATTGATTTCATGTGCTTATGAGGCGATTGAAAATACCATGGCTTGGTTCAGGTGTGTCTTAATCATCAACGTGATGGACACCTGTGGCAATCACTTAATCTGGTGTCAATTTGAGGATTAGGAGTACAGGGGTGGACTCTAGCCTGTCAATCTGGAGAATGCCTATGAAACCTCTGTGCGAGCATGGCCTTTTGAGAATTCTGGGAAATGTGATAATTCCTTATTGAAGGCAGGGAACACCATCTACTCAGTCTCTTGGAGATGTTCTACTGACAAGACATAAGGCTGACTTACTGTGAGACATCACGGAGGAAAAACCACATGGACTTACCCTGATGAAACCAGACCTCTGAAGCCAGAAAAGCCACATAGAGACTCCTACCAGTGCTGAGATGCTTGAGAAGCCACAGAGAGGTCCATGCCAGTGCTGAGATGCTTCTATTACCACTAGATATATAAGACTCAGTACCCACTGGTGAGTGATTGTCCTGGTGCCATTGCATGTGTTTTGGGAGTCTGAAGAAGACTTATGGTTTGGTATCAGACATAAGGGCTAATATCAGACTTATGGTCTGGACTGGACTGGACTGTTTTCTCAATGTTCAATTGCTCTTGTATATAAATCTCTTTCTCATACACATAAAAGTTTCTTTGGATTTGTCTCTCTAGTCTACCCGGAGTAACATAACATCTTAGCTTTTTTATTTTTAACATTTTTATTTGTCCTTTTTTGGTATTTTTTAAAACATTTTAAAGGGTCATTTGCTGTAGAATTTCTCAATACAGTACTTGATTTCTTTACTTTTCCTTCTATGGTCATTAATGGTGGATCCAAGTAAAATGAAATCCT
>PVJH01012544.1:9187-64281 GCA_004026705.1 Nesogale talazaci | reverse complement strand
TCCACCGTGCTCAGGAGAGCCTGGCTCCACACTGGGAGCTTCCAGTGAAGGCCTTTCACGTGCGCAGAAGCAGGCCCTGGGGTTTCAGCGCCCTGCGCTGTGAGAAACAGGTCTCAAAAAGAAATTTGCGAACCACTTCCTAGGATAAGCCAATGCGTTTAATAGCTGCGTCCACTACCCAGAGGCTGAGGACAGAAACCTACAGGCTTCCAGGGGGCCAACGGCTGTGATGCCTTTCTCTCCTTCCCCCAAAACTTCGCGCGGCAATTTCACTCGTTAAGACCCCAAAAAGAAATATAGACTGAGAAAATAGGTGAATAAATGAGTAAGCCGAAGAGAGAAAGCCAGTAGGTAAAGAAAAACGCTAACGTATTACTACTTTTTAATATTCTGAGTACAGTGTTTGGAAGTTATAACAAAGCATTTCTGAAATAAGACCTTAATTCAATGGAAAAAAAAACAGTACTCAAGATTTCTAAGTACTTCGAAAAATATTTAAAAGTTCCAACTGTGGAGAACAAAACCAGGAAATGCTTGCTAAATAGTTGATTTCTAAATCTCCTTTATAAGCAAGACCCACGGAAACCACCACAGACAAAGCATGCATGTCAGTGCATCTGCAGCAGGCTTCACAGCCATTCCACAAGCCAGGATTTGGGTGGAGCAAGAAAGGGCTTCACTTCAGTACTGAAATCTCAGAATCCTACTGAGCTCGAAAATCGATAAAGATGGGAACTCTTCAATATGGAAAGACACAGAATAAGAATGGAAAGTGTTGTTGAAAGAACAAGACTGAGCCCCCGACACCAGGAAGGGGGTGGTGCTGCAGTGAGATGCAGTCCAGACAGCAACCAAGAACCTCCTGCCACGGAGACCACGCTGGCTCAGCGTGGCAGAGCACTGCTCAATCCACCCTGGACTGAGTGCTTTCCCACCAAGAGGCTTTTCGCTGTACTGCGGCAGGCACTACCTGCCTGCAGGGTAAAGTTCCTCAGAAGTGGGCAGCTGACACTCACCTTGGGCCTTGTGAGTCCTTGGTCCCTGAAGTCATCATCATCACCCACTCCGAATTTCGGGTTTCTGCGCCTGCTATTGTTGCCCAGCACCCGGCCATTGGCTTTGAGGACGTGATTGAGGGCATGGAGGCAGTACACATGGCGGATCTCCTCACCGTTCTTCAGGGCAGTCCTTTCTGGGTAGAACAGGTCCCGGTAAGAATTCATAATGAGGAAAAGCTCTTTCTGGAGGGGGGTGAAATGGCTTGATTTGGAGGCTACAGATAGGAACGGGCTATTGGTCTTGGTCCAGGTGGATTCCAGAGGCTTCTGGAGATGAAGTGATTTTAAGTCAATGTTCTTTGGTGGCTTAAATGTTTCCAACTTCTGGCATTTGGATGAAAAAACCACCTGGCCTAGGGTGGGCCACTAGGGGAGAAAGATCAAGAGTTAAGTTAGAAATCAATAATACCACGTTATACTTCACGTTATACTTGAGAACTTATGGAGACTTTTCATTATTCAATCTGCACCGTATCCTGCTGTGATGCTTCTCGTACAATTTCCAAAACCGAGGTGCCGGGAGGTGACAGAAGTGTTTACACAAGACGGAACAGAGCTACGGGCTGAAGTCCCAGGCTGCTGACCTCCTATCTGAGCTCTTTCCATTTATTATTTCTTGAAATTTTAAAGACTAGGTTCTGGGAAGAGGAAAAACACATCTTAGGAAGAAAAAAAAAAGGCGCTTCATGGCTGATCCACCTGGCTGATTTTATTTGGTCACGTATGTTACTTTTTTTTGAAACACACCTTAAAAAACACTCCGTGAGATACTAGTTCAAAAATTCTTGTGCTGTAGCATATTTGCCAATCTAGAAAAAGAATGACCACCCTAGTAAGAGGGAATGAGCCACTGGCACACTCAAGACGTGTGAAGCTTCAGGCCATTATGCTGAAAGAAGTCACTCTCCAAAGGTTCGACACAGGGTAATTCCAGTGCCATATTTTTGAAACGACAGCAGCAAAAAGGGGTGAGGGAGAGTGCACACAGTTATAAAGGGCAACAGGAGGGATTGTTACGGTGCCAGAAGTCTTTTTGTATTTTGACTAAGAGGGCAAACACAAGGACGTCTGCACAGGCTAAACCTGTACTGTGTGCACATGATGAACAGGATTGAAACTGGGAACTCCAAGTAAGGAGTATACTTTACCAAGGCCCACTCCTGACTGGGACACTCTCCTGCAGTTTGGCAAGATGTCACGACAGTGCAAAACCAGGAAAAAGTGACAAGCGAAATGGCTCTGCGTTGTTTCTTGCAATTGCATGTGGCTCTATCACTAATAAATTTTTAATGGGGAAAAAAGGACAGTCCACTCTCACAGACAGTAAACCATCCTAGGAAAACACAAAACAGCAAAGGCTGTCCTGTCGTTTAAATAATCTGTGAATTATTTCAGATTATTTTAAACAAAACAACACAACTACTGTTGTTCGGCACAATTACTATGGATCGGTCAGTAAATGAAATCGCTTTATTTTGAAGTAGGAATCACTGCCCCCGCCCCCTCCCTTTAATAGATGTAGACAATAAAGACCCGAGAGGTTGGTTGTCTTAGGTCATGTGAAAGCCCACTGTAGATGCCAAACCCTGGTAACCCTGTCTCTAGACGCAGTCTAAATGCCAATGTACACCCTGCAGCTTCCTAGTGCCACTTTTACTCGTTCCTCCGCTCCTCGGCCTTCCCAAGACGGCCTGCCCTGAGCAGGCTGTGTCTCACCAGTGATACAATTCAGGAGGTCACTAAAACCCCCAACTCTTGTCTTTTTTAACTTAAGACTTCTTCCCCATGTGCAGTAAGGAGAGGCAGGCAGCACTTACTTTCACTTGGTGGGTACTTTTAGGATTTGTGGCAACAGCCTGGATTTCTTTTTCTTTCAGCTCTTTGCTCACGTGTCGGAAAAAAGGATCTGATGCAGAAACAGAGAACGTCAGAACACCGACAGCACACGGGAGGCTTGTTTGTTCTTCCCAGTAAATGCCTTCTGTGCATGACACCAAGTCATCCTTTTCCCCATGTACCCGTCCCCTCTCTATCCCAGCACAGGAAGGAGCCCTCATGACACAGTCCTTAAACGCTTGGCTGCTTTCTGCAAGGCCAGTGCTTCAAACCCCTCAGTCACTCCTCCAGGAGAAAGATGCAGCGGTCTGTTTCCGTCATGATTCCAAAACCGGAAACCCACTGATATCCAGTTCAACCCGATGGGTAACAATCACGTACAGGGTCTCTGAGACGGCAGCCCTGAAGGATAGTTCCGTGCTACGGTACTGGTTGGGATGAGTTAGAAGGGACTTTGGTGGAGATGGGATTAATTTGGTCACACACACACACACACACACGTAGAAAAAGTGAAAAGTAGTACTCCAACTAGTTCCTTCCTTGAAGAGAGAGACCCAAGTCTCCTTCCTAGCTCAATCACAGGAATCAGAGGCCTGGGGACTTGGAGGCCCCCCCTCCCGTTGCTCCAGCTGTTCCTCCTCTTAAACGCCATGCCCAACATGCTTACTCACTGAGAAACACGAAGTAGCTTTGAGAAGCAACTCTCCCCTGGGCTCTAGACACAGCTGCCAAGTGTATCGGGCCCTCACCCTGCTCCTCGGAGCACCCGAAGCTACAGAGCGTGTCTCAGGGCCCAGCACCTGTACTGAGCACCTGGGGAACTCAAACATCCAAGCTGGGCTCCAACCTTGGGACGATGCTTTCAGAGAACAGCTGCCTCCACTTTCTTCCTCCAGAAAATTCGTTTCCAGGCTGAACAGTGCCTCGTGTTTTGCGTCCGTGAACTCCTCTGGGGAGTCTTGTTTTGATGGGTCAGGTGGCCCTTCCCCAGCTTTTTCTTCAGCATCAGCAGATAAGGCTTTATCTGCAATTTTGAGAAACATTTTGTTAGAATACATAACTTATAAATGTAATTATGTTTCTGTTGACAAATCAAATTCCCTAGCCTATGACAACAGGGATACTCACTGCCATCGGTGTCTAATTCTGAAGAAATTTTGGTAAGTAGTCTTCAAGATTTTGAAAAGTAAACCTGACCCTTTGACCTAGTTCTAATTCCAGGAAAATACCTGAACAAGACAACGAACACCAAGATGCACGGGTATTTGGATGTTCAAAGCAGTCTGAATGTGGCTAGACATAGTGGGGACAGCAAATAGCCTTTCAGCAGGTTACAAATGAAATCAACTACAACCTACCATGTGCCGTGGAATATGAAGCTCTTTGGAAGCGACTTGATTCCACAGTAATACCCATGGAAAGAGATCCATGTCAGTTTATTACAAATATGTACAGAGGTCATTAAATACATACACATACTTAAATTCACAAGTATGTTCATGGAAAAATATATATGTGTGTATATGTTATATATATGATGTATAATATATAATGTTAAAGGTGTACAACTCTATAGGCTGACAATTATATATGTTTCTAAGGAAATATAAGTGGCTATGCATTGGGCTGTTAGCTGTAAGGTAAGCACTTCAAACCTACTAGTTGCTGCTGGAGAGAAAGATGAGGCATTCTAGTTCCATACAGTTACAGCCTCATATGTTCACAGGGGCAGTTCTCGTCTGTCACCGGTGTTTAATTTTGAGGTCACTAGGAGTCAGAATCAATTCAAGGGCAATGAGCTGGTTTTTTGGATCACTGACAATTTGAAAGAAATCCACTCATTGTTTAAAAAGTTCCAAAAAAAGTAAAGTAAGATGGAAAACAAACCACAAAACCACACTTATTCTGAATGAAATACAGAGGACAGTAGTGAAGATATAGCCCGGGGAGAGTGCAGGTCTGGCCAGACCACACAGGTGGCTAACTAAGACAGTAAGAGTGGACCTCATCATGGCCCACCAAGACTGGGGAGGACATCTCTGCTCAGAGGAGCCAGTGCAGAGAGTAGGGCTGGCCCCACCATGACACATGATATCAGACAACACCGGAGACACTGTGTGGGAAGGGTGCCTGATCTGCCTCACCCAGACCCCCCCTTGCCCAGGGATGAAACCTGAAGGGAGTATAACAGAATAGTAAGGGGAGCAAAGTAACCAAGTCCTTGAGGAAACCTGAAAATAGACTTCTGAATGGAGAAACAGGATGTGGTACCTTCTCAGACGCGGATGGAAAAGACTCCCAAGGGCCAGCAGCCAGACCTGGAACTATTTGATCTTTTTCCCTCTTGCACCACACATCCATCCACCCATCCAAGACAATACAAACAACTCCAAGGAGAAAAAAGTGGACCGGTGGTCCCGGAGTACAAGACAGAGGAGAGGACAGGGAGGGGAAGCAGGTAGGCAGGCAACAAACTCAGGGACAAGAAAACAACAAGAGATCTAAAATTGACGGTGAGCAGCGGGTAGGGATCCCTAGTGGGATTTGATCAAGTGCAATGTATCTGAGATCCAAAAGGAGGGTGAGCAAGATGAGACAGGAAGAATGTGATAGGAAATAGAAGGAGTAGTAGGCAAAAACTGTTTATAGAGGTACAGCTAAAGGCCTATACATATGTAAACTTATTAATTTACAAATTAAAGGGATAGAGGCTAATGTACATATACATTAATATGTGTTACTTATTGTTAAGTATTAACAGATGGACTTTGGGTCTCTACTCAAAGCCTCCCTAAACACAAGAACACTTTGTTCTAGTAACCAGTCACTCTTTGACATTCACCTTCCTGACACAATCACCGAAGTGAGAGTGGGTGCATGCGCAAATGTGGTGAAGAGTGTATGGTGTCCAGCTATTGAAAGATACAGCATCTGGAGTTTTAAAGGCGTGAAATTAAATAGGCACCTAGCAAGGAAGCAAATAAGTCCACATGGAAGAACCACGCAGCCTGTGCGATCATGAGGTGTTGATAGGATCAGGTATCAAAAAATCCAAAACAAACAATAATATCGACGCACAGGACCCCTGGGTGCACTGTCCATGTGGCCCTTGCAAAGAGAGCCCACATCAAAGACACTTACTTTCCAGAAGTTCAGCAGACACTGCTGCTGTCTCTTCTTCCACACTGCTGTCGTCATCATCGTCTTCGTCACTCATTTCTGACTCTTCATGACTAGTTTCTTCTTCTTCCTCTTCCTCCTCCTCTTCCTCCTCAGAGACGTTCTTTAAGGTAGCAAGCAGTTTATGGTACCCAGAAACTTGTTCTGGTTCGCTCTCCGATTCATCTTCTGAATTTGAAGTGTCTGAACTCTCTGGCTAAAAGGAAAATGGCAATTTTAAAAATAAAAGCTCTATTGTTCTCATAACTATTACTAGGCCAGCCAAATAAAGATTCGCTCTCTGAGCTCAACCTTAAAATTTCCTACCAATATCATGCAATCCGACCTACCCAGCCAAGCACTGCACAGGAATTACCTTAAAATAGCCAATCTAGTTATGGCTGTCCTAGTTCTTCATTTCCAAATGATTAATGTACCACGTGGGGAGGACAGTGACTTACTAAGATAGACTTTAGCTTATGAGATTTAACCTATGCCCCCAAAACTTTAGTCCTTGTTTAAAGGGACAAGAGAAATTATAAAATAATCATCAAGGACTGTCGTCCGTTATAATGAGATAAGACCTTGTTCTTTCTGTACTCTACCATGAGCCTCCTTTCATGCCAAATACACAAGAACCACTCCTGAGAAGTTGTCTGGACAGGTTTAAATTCTGGTCTCTGTGTGAGTTATCACACTGATAGTTTTACAGGCAGTGACCTTCCAAACTAAGCAACATTACTAAAATAAGAGTTTACACATAAAAGGGAAAAGAAGTCAAACATAGGCTCCATTAGTATATATATTCCTCAAAGTAACCCACTCAGAATCCACAATGATAAAGACGCAATAAAGCATTACCAAGTGACAGATCTGTGGTTTTACTTCCTTTCTGGAAACCCTAGAAAGAAAGGAATCATATTAAACTCCAATAACTACAACGTGGCTATTAGAAAAAAGTGTGATAAATTAAGTGAAAAAAGCTGAATAGACCATGACAAATACATGTCATTATAATCATGTGAGAGCTACATAGGCACCTGGGCCTCTGTCCAAGTGAAAGAGATGTGAATGGGCAAACAAAGCGTGTGCAAGGGCTGCGGCTGCCATTACATTAATCCATAACTGGCTTTCACTCAAAATAATGATACCATTTAGTAAATGACAGTTTGTTTTTGTTGTGAGGTGCCCTGAAGGCAGCTCTAATATTGACCCTTCGCCGCCAGAATGGTGGAC
This sequence comes from Nesogale talazaci, assembly GCA_004026705.1. Classification (NCBI taxonomy): domain Eukaryota; kingdom Metazoa; phylum Chordata; class Mammalia; order Afrosoricida; family Tenrecidae; genus Nesogale; species Nesogale talazaci. The sequence goes on along the minus strand of PVJH01012544.1, from coordinate 56,992 downwards.
GGTGAACTAAGATCCTGACTGCAGGCAATACCCACGACTACCAAAGACACAGCCTGGATCGGCTATATCCGTTTTCCCATTGTAATCAAGTAGACCAAAATGGCCTATGTTTAAACCCCAAGCCCACTGCCATAGAGTTGACTGCAACTCACAGCACGGCTCAGACTCCGAGATCCCAAAGAGTGCACAGCGTCCTCTCCACGCCCACCCGACTAGTTTCAGTAGCTTTGCAGTTGCCCGCACCGCAGTTAGCAGCCCAACGCTTAACTGGGTCTCCTTAAACGACGTCGAAGATCTCAACTAGAACTCGAAAAGCACTAAAAACAAAAGCAACCTTAGAAGACAGAACACTGACCGTACAGAATGCAGTTCACACAAAAGGGGGCGTGCCTAGCATAGAGTTACGAGGGAAGTCAAAGAAACCCGTTTCCGGACGGGGCACCCGAATCCCCCCCCAGCCAACCGAGACGAGGCCCCGAGCACCGGCGCAAGCACGAGCGGAGCCAGGCGTCTCCATCTCGTGGGAGGCCGGCGGACCACAATCGGGGACACTCCCGGATAACTCCCGGAAAACGCACGGTTCTGGCCTCGGTTCCCCCGTCCACACCTGTCGTAGAAGGGATGTTCTTCGCCGAAATCCCGAAGGTGCCTCTTCTGCTTTTTCGTTAGTGTGTTAAGCAGCTGGCTCCGGTTCCCGCGTTTGCCCATTGCAAATATATCAGTTTTGCGCACCTCCACGCATAACAACGCTGTTAACAACAAAGTTGCTCCAGCAACAGGCCCATGTGCACTGCCGGGGGGCGCTTTACGGTGGAGACGGTGCCGTAAAGCAGAGCCGCTTCACGACGCATTTTACGTCAGGCGTCAGAACTTCCTAGTCCTGAGTCTGCCCCCTGCCGAGGCTTCTTGGAAGGACATGCTGTGCACACATCAAAACACCTAACGCTCCGCTGCGGACTCCTTCTGGCCTCAGCGACTCTATGGAACAGGGAAGTCCTCCTTGTGGGTTTTACAGACTGTAGCTATTGGCGGGAGTAGAAAGTCTTGTCACACACACACACACACACACACACACACACACACACACACACAAATTCACTGCCATCCAGTCAATTCTGACTCATGCACACTCGCAGAACATTGACCACTTGCCCCTTGGGTCCCTAGGCAATATGAATGTGAGGACTTATTTTTGTTTCTGTTTTGATTGGAGGAATCAGCCTGCGTACATATGTATGTGCAAATATAAATGAGTTCGGCAACATTTTATATATATACATACATATCTATATTTAAAATACCAACCAATATTTAAAGGTGTTTGAATCATCGCTCAAGCGCCTTGGTATTTGTGACTGACCGTTGGCTAACTTCAAGGTCAGTAGTTCTAAATCACCAGCTGCTGCAAGTGAGAAACCTGAGACTTTGCACCCCAGCAAAGAGGGACCATGGGGAACCCACAGGGGCTGTTCCACTCTGCCATGTGTCACAATCAGCTCGCTGGCCAGGGGGTTTTATTCTGAGAGGAGCATCACTGGAACTCAGGATCGACTCAGTGGCAGTGAATTTGTTGGTGATGTTTGAATAAATCTCACTTTATCCTCACAGGAAAACATAAATATGCACCGTTTTTGCAGACGAGGAAAGGGATTACTAGAAAATGTGACAAGCAAGAAAAAAAAGAAAGAAAGAAAACGTGACAAGCTAGCAAGGGAGGACTTGAAAACCAGAGTTGGGTGAGACCACTGGCTTTAATCCATGAGTCTCTGCCCCAGAGCACTCCCAGGTGTCCCTGGTTGCCAGCTGGAACCCGGGCATGTCTTCTGAGGAGCACGGTTCTCCCTGCCACACGGGCTCAGCTCAACCAGGTGTTAGAATGGACATGACGAGACGGAGCCAGCCCCGCCCACCCTTGCATTTCCTCACGGTATTGCAAGAGATCCTGGCAATCAATTGAGTCCCACTTTCATCATTTAAAACAACAGAAAGGCATCCAGAGGCAAAGTGACTCCTGGAATGACTCTCAGAGTCAATGACGCAGAAGACGCTAAGACTCAAAACTGGACTCAGCCAACAGAGGGCAGAGAAATGCTTCTCACTGCCATCAAGTCCTGCCAAGTCCCAGTGACCCTGTAGGACTGGGTAGACTTGCCCTGGGGGTTTCCAAGACGTCACTCTGGATGGGAGCATCTTTCTTCCTGGGAACTGGAGGCGATTTCCCACTGCCAGCGATTTCCCAAGGCCACTCTTGTGGTGGGCAGCCCCATACATCACTTCCAAGTTCCCAGGGCTCCTGGAGAAGTCCCGAGGACTAGGGGACTGTTCCAAGTGGCTGCTACACCCTGTCACCAACACTCATTCAACCTCACTGATAATAGATGTCCCTTACATCACGTGATAACCCAAAGATAAATAAAAGAAGGAAAACACAAAGAACATAGAACAAGACTCGATACTCATCGATAAGTAGAGTGGTTGAGGATTTGGGGGGACTACTAGATCAACATAATGACCATATGTTTTCCTATTAGAAACGTGTAATATCATGCTTTGGTTTGTGAAGTGTTCAATCATAGACTAGCAGTCTCTAGGTGGGGCACATAGTTCAGATACTGTACTTATTGCTGAAAGATTGGCAGTTCGAGCCCATCCCAAAGGCCTGGGACGCTGCCTCTAGAAAGGCCTTAGCCTGGAGCAATTGTAGTCTGGTCACATGGGATGCCACGGATCAAATCAATTCGATGGCCACTGACAACAACAAACCACAAGGTGGAGCGTGAGTCAGAATCTTTAAGGTAAAAAAACAGAGTCGCTTAGGTGCTTCTGTGAAAAAAATGTAACCTTTGCCCAGTACTGCGGCACATTTGTGGGAGTTGTCATGAGACATGGAACAACCTATTCTGATAGGTTCTAGTGGTCGGGACTGCTGGTTAGACTCAGGGCAGCTGGGATGGGAACGTGCCTATCAAGAAAATATGCAAACAGAGTGGGTGGTGCCAGTAGCAGGCCTAGCCAAAGAACCCATGAACAAATAGACATCTGTCTTCTAATTTTGAGATAAAAGGTGCTGTCACTTATGTCAACAAAGTGTTGTTTGCAGAACGTCATCATTTATTTTAAGGCACTAATCACAGTGTAAGGTATACATAACAGAAAAGAGCCATACCCTCCCCAGCCCCCTCTGCCAAACTGATCCCAAGTGTCCCAGCTTCCTTCCTTAGAGGCAACCACCTTCCCAAGCACCTATGCTCTTCCAGAGACCTTCTATCAAAAGGTACGCGCTTGCACACTCAACGTGACCCATATTCTCTCTTGGTTCCCACATCCTTTTTCTACATCTCTGGGTAGGTGTGAAATCCAAACAAAAATTCACCACCACCCCCACCCCAGCAGTCTCCTCCTTAAAAATATTTCTATGAATCTCTGATCAATTAAAAAGGGGACCCTTCATGAAATGGCCATTCAAGAACTCAGGATTCCAACTGAAAGGGAAAAAAAAGAAACCTAAAGTGAAAATTCTTTCAGGAAAAGTTACATAAAGAAAATCCACATACGTCAACACACACACAACAAGGGAAGATCCTATGAAGACTGTGGTCATGGCAACATGTTCCTATCTCTTTCTCGCCCCACTTTCAGCTGTGCCTTTCCCCTCCCTCCTGCTTTTTCCTCGACTTTTTCTCACCTGCTCAGAAGTTTCAGGAGTAAAGGCAGTCCAAGGATAATCTATAGTTATAAAAAATATATTAATAATTATTAAGTGATTGATTATTCCTTGGGATATTTGCAATGTAGAGAATGCCCTAGGGTAATGACTCCCAAGGTGGTGGGGGAGCAGCCTGTCTCTTGGACAAGAATATACAGGAAATAATCTGAATCCCTGATGGTGCCATGGTTTTGCATCGGGCTGTGATCCGCATGGTAGGCAGTTTGAAGCTGCCTGCACCTCTGAGGGAGAAAGACTGGGCTTTCTGCTTCTATGAAAAAGCTACTGTCTTGGAAACCCACGGTAGGTCACTCAGTCAGGATTGACTCAATGGCAGGGTTTGGTTTTGATTCTTGCCCCCTGGTAATTTAAATCACTTTTTTTCTATGAAATATTTAAAGTACATACAAAAGTGGACACCAACGTATAATGAGCTTCCATGTACCCATTATCCAACTCCAGCAGTGATTGGCTCAAGGCTGGTTTGTTTTATGTGGACACAAATCCACTGCCCTTGGTCCCATTTTGATGCAAATGCCAGGCATCGTATTAGTTCACCTAAAACGGTTCTGTAGTCATTTCTAAAATATAAAAGTTCTTTTAAAGTCCACAGTCCCAGTATTTTTATTTCATCTAAAATGTGGTTAAAATTGCTTAAAAGTCTGTCCGTGTACAAATTAATCTCGGAAATGTTAGATATTTTTTCACTCTCTCTTGGTTTAACATGTTGCTCTGCTCTCTCTAGCCCGTGAATTGGGAGCTGAATTTAGAAGTTTGATCAGATTGACAAGACTGTGTTATAAGAGATAGTATATGTGCTCCCATCAGGGAGCATATCATGTGCACATTTTGTGTTGGCAGCCATGTATGCTTCAAGTCACAAGAGTTTGCAGCATGACGGGTGCTGGCAGAGTAGTGGGTTTTGTGTTGGACTGCCAATCACAAGTTTAGCAGTACGAACCGTGTTCTATGGAAGGAAGCTGGAGCTTTTTGCGCCCAGAGAGATGTTCAGCCTCAGAAACCAAATGGGCAGTTGTACTTCATCCTACAGGGCCATTGAGTCAGAATCAACTCAATGGTAGTGAGTTTGGGTTGGGTTGGGTTTGCCATATGACGATACTTTGCCATCATTTCTTCTTCACTTACTTGCGGGCCTGCTTCCCTGAAGGCAAGGTCCTCCCGACGATGGCTGTTCCTGGGGGGTTTATATGGAAAAGGCACCGCACATGCCTGATTCTTTCCTGTCCATTACCTTTTCAACAGAGGCAGTGGTTCTACTAGGTCTAATGGTCATCCGTCCCGTGTTTCCTTTTGTCTTTAATACCTTTTGCAAACTCACGAAGCTACCCACACTTGAGAGCCTTCTTATTTTTTGTTAGCTGTGTTTTAATATCTTGCAACTATTATCACACGCCTTGCTGGAAATAGTTTATGTACAATATAGCTATCTGTGAGGGGTTCTTCAAAAAGTTTGTGGCAAAATTCCATTATCCTTTTCATGGTTCCAGTTTTTGAAGAAATTTGTTTTCTCCCTGTGTTCAAAAAAATGACTAAAGCACTTTTTACAGCAAGCAATCCGTCATCTGATAGTCTCCAGAGAGCCACAGGAAGTCCAACTTGAGGGTACACGTCACGTACTGGGCATGTTTGAGGTTCGCAACATACACGTGGTGACTTAACATGGCAACTTGTGTCATAACAGGGGCACAGGGACCTGAACAGTATTGGCAGCAGGCAATGAGTCAACCAAGACACGACTCTAATGGTGAGCATTCAGACATGTCACCTTCTGCTCCGGGAAACTTCTGGAGGATGATGAATGCGCACACATGCAGGGAAGTGGGGGCTGGATTCCTCGGGAATCCAGTAAGTGTCCTACATTGAAGTCCAGCTCATCTACCACATGTATGCACATGTGCTTCCACACCCACCCAAAGCTATCCACACACACCTCTCCCTGTGAGTGATGGTAGAAACCAACTCTCAACTACTCTTCCAATGAAATCAGTTCATTCATTGAACTCATTTACCATGTACCAGGGACTATGCTGGCAGCAGAGATCTTGTCAAGGAACCAGTAGGTGCATAGACAATTACAATAAAACCCAACCCAACCTACTGCCATTGAGATCATTCCGTCTCATTGCAACCCTCTAGGACAGATAGAACTGCTGAATAAGTTTTCCAAAAGAGCTCAGTGGCACTGTCGGGGCAACATGCAAGCCCTCCATCTGCTCTGAGGGCAGCAGTGCAGGCTGTTATTTTCTCATAAAGATCTCTAGCTGTGGGTACGCCATCTAGGTCACCATGGGTCTGTGGTGACGCTATGGTAGTGGATTTGTGTTGTTTTATAGGGCTTCCCAATCTGTAATCTTTACAGAGGAGCCCTGGTGGGAAGTGGAGTAAGCTCCCAGGTGCTCACCCAAAGATTGTTAGCTCAAATCTGTGTTTCCCTGGGGAAAGACAAGGCAGTCTGCTTTTGTAAAGATTTCAGAAATCTAGGGCAGCAGTCCTGCACTGTCCTCTACAGCCACTATGAATCAGCTTCAACTCTGTGGCAGTGGTCATTGGTTAATCATGAAGGAAAGTGATGGCCACAACTTTAACCCTCCAAGTGGCTGGTGAGTCCTAAGTTTTAGGGTTAGCAGCCTTGAGCTTACCTCACTGTGATTGCCAGAGCCCTGGAAATCACAATGCACTGTGCTGGATGCTAAGCATTGAGAAAGCAGGTCAGGTGGTATAGGGTGGGGGGCGGTGGCAGAGGCAGTGGGAGCGCAGTGGGCAGTAGGGAGGGCAGTGGGCTCAGGCCGCTGTCAGTCAGCTGTCTAGAACAGGAAGATAGAACTCCTATATTGATTTAGATTCTAGACCTTAGGCTCTGTGAGCTGTTTCTGCTGCCCCGACAATCAGCTTGGGTGTTCAAGACAGGATATGAGAGACACAGGGCAAGAAATTAGAAAGAGCTGAGTGTTGTTGAAGTCCACCACATTTATTGCCTCTAGAGTTTTCTAGGTGGAACAGATGGAAAAGAAGGTGATGTGTGAGGAAAGGAAAGCTGTGGAATGAAGTGTAGAACTAGAACATATGAGGGCAAGTAGAAAATATTGCTACAAAACCATAAGACCTGCACTAAAAAAATCTCCAAATACCAAACTATCATTTCCTGAAAAAGTGTCCATCTAGATCGATATACTTTGGAAGGTGGTATTTCCTTCTCTCTAACCCTCTCTCAAATCATTCAGTACTTTTTTATTTACACCACATCAACATGGGCACCCCTAAGGAATTCAAGGCATGTTCCTTTGAATTTTTCATTGAAAAAGGAGATTGAAGAGGCAATATCAGGATGTATATTAGATGAGATAAGGTTTTCCAACAAAATTCTTATAGGACAGGCCTTGCTACCCTGGAAGAATGAGTTGGTACATGATGAGGGTGGTGGTGGTGGTGGGGGGAATCCTGTGGTGCAATGATCTAGTCTTTTCCTTATGAATACAGTTTACAAATTCCTTAAAAGTTCTTCCTGGTAGTAGCATGGGGTTGTTCTGTGTCTCTCAAGATTAAAGAGTCACCGTATCTTGAATTTCATTGACCCAACCAATCTCCTTGGTAGCTGCTATCTTGATTGGACCTTCTTTTCCCTTAATGAAACTAAGACAAGTGTGTTCCTGAGAGACCTCCAGCCAATGACTGTAGAAGCACGTATAAACATGTTTAGTTTGGAATTAGCCTCTGTATCTATGAACTGCAACCCTAGTAGTAATCTATTCTTTATTTACCCACATTACTATAGGTAGTCTCTTCCTTCTCTATTCCCCTGTGCCCGTAAGAAGTAGCCATTGCTAATTATCTTGGATGAAAATATATCCATTGATGGAAGGGAGCGTACAGGGGGCAAATTTATGCAAACTTCTTTCTTCTGAGGAGTGGCTGGTGGTTTCAACGTTATGCAAACTTCCTAGACATAACTGAACACCTTGAAAGACCAAGTCCCGTAGTTGTGGGAGGACACAAAGATCAATTGGCATAATACAGCTCTCAGAGAGGAAAGAAGAATGATGAAAATTGAAGCCACATGAAAACGTTAATCTAGTGGACCAATGGGCCACAGAACATCAGTCTTTCCAACCTTGAGACCAGAAGAACTAGATGTGCCTGGTTCCCACAACCAATTGCTCTGAAAGGGATCACATTACATGGTCCTAGATACATTGGGAGAAAAAACTCAAAATCATAAACAAGGCCAGACTTACTGGCTAGAGACCAGTGGAACTTTAGAGGCAATGACCCTTAGTTACCCTTGAGATCTGGATCAGGACTTACCCCTATGACTCAAATATCAGTCAATAGATAGGCCCCTAAGGGGAACAATAAACTTAGAATAATCAAACATTTGAATCTAAAGGGCAGCATTTATTTACCCAAGGTCAAACTTCAGAAGGCTTAGGAGGGAAGGAAAAATGGTTATAGGCAACACAGAGGGCATGTGAGACAATGGTTCTACATGGAGGGCACTGCAGTCAATGGCAATGTGTATTAATTATTGTTTGGAAAACTAACAACCTACCTCATAAACCCCTTTTTTAGTCATTTTATTGGGGGCTCTTACAGGTCTTATAACATTCCATACATCAATTGTATCAAGCATATTTGTACATATGCTGCCATCATCCTTTTCTAAACATTTACTTTGCATTTGAGCCTTTGGTATTAGCTCCTCTTTATTCCCTCTCTCTCTCTCTCTCCCACCCTCGTGACTCCTTGATAAATTATAAATTATTATTGTTTTCATATCTTACACCAATCACTTTCTCTCTTCACCCATGTTTCTGTTCATCCTTCTGGGGAGGGGGATGTTATGCATCCATCTTTGTGATCAATTCCCCTGTCCTCCCTCACCTATCCCCTCACCTCCCCCCTGCCCTCCTGGTATTGCTACTCTCACTTCTGTTTCTGAGGGGTTTATCTGACCTGAATTCTGTGTTTCATGAACTCTTAGCTGTACCAGTGTACATACTCCATTCTAGGCAGAACTGAAAGGCAGGACTGAGGTCATTCATGATAATGGGGGTGAGGGTGAGGAAACTTCAAAGAACCAGAGGAATATTGTGTGTTTCCTTGGTGCTACACTTCCACCTGATTGACATCCCTTCCTTGTGACCCTTCTGTGAGGGGGTGTCCTATTGTCTACAGATGGGCTTGAGGTCTCTGCTCTGACCTGCCTCATTCTCGACAATATGGGCTTTTAAAATTTTATTTTGGGTCTTCTAATGCCTGTTATCTGATCCCATCAACATCTCATGATTGCACAGGCTGGTGTGCTTCTTCCATGTGGGCTTATTGCATCATGGTTAGGTGGTCACTTGTTTATTAATTTCAAGCCTTTAAGACCCCAGGCACTATATATTTTGATAGGTGGGCACCATCAGCTTTTTTTTTTTTTTTACCATGTGTGCTTATGCACTCATCTTGTCTTCAGTGACCATCTTAGGAGGGTGAGCATCACAGAATGCCAGGTTGTTAAAACAAAGTATTCGTGTATTGAGGGAGGACTTGAATAGAGGCCCTAAGTCCATCTGCTTCCTCAATGTATTACCATATAAATTCATGTACATAGTCCAATAGCTCTATTTTTATGAATTAATATATTTACACACGTGCACTCCTATGTTTACACCTCTATTCATAGCTTGGCTTCTTAGATCTTTCTTGTGTTTCCTTTTACCTTCCTCCTGGCTCACCATCACACTCACCCTTCTTCTACCTCTTACTAATTCCTCTCAGCTAGATAGCTGTTGCTTGAACACCCCCAAAATCTCTATGTCCTCGTCATTGTTGATTTTAATTCCCTAGTTGTTCCCCTGTCTGTGGAGTTGTTTGCTCATCGCTCCTCTCTCCACCTCCTCCTCCCCACAGGTCCCTCTGCAACCATTGGTTCCATTGCTTTCTCCTTGGGTTTGCTTCCCATGCCTCTCTCTTAGCTTGCTGATCTAACAACAGGAGCACCAGGTGGGTGATTCTACCTGGAAATGCCATCTTTGCCAAGTTCCTTTACTCTGTAAACCTTTACTCAATTCACACACACACACACACATACACATATGTTAAAAAGCAAAGAACTACTCACTGTCAAACGGGGAGCTTGGTGTGGAGGGTCCATTGATAAGCAGATGGTGTCTCTGGGTAGTACAGTGAATTGGGTGCTCAACTACTAACTCAAAGTCTGACAATTTGGGGACACCTTGGATACAAGGCTTAGCAATCTGTGTTCAAAGGTCACAACACTGAGAATGCTATGGAGAAATTGTACTCTGGACACAGGGGGTCTAGATGAGTCACGATTTGTTCCATGGCAACCATAACAAATATAAATGTTTCCTTGGATTTATCAGGGGTTGGTTCACATCGGATCTAGCGTGCAATGGAAAGTTAGATCAGAGTGTGTTTATCTGGTTAAGAACAGGCCCAGAAGGAACAAAGATCTACCTCCCTTCTTCAAGTGGAATATTTTTATAACTTCCTCACTCATTGCCATCTAGTCAATGGAGACTCATAGTGACCCCACAGGCCAGGCTAGAACTGCCTCAATGACTCTCCCAGCCTGTACCTGTTTGTGGAGTAGAAAGCCCCATCTTTCTGCCTGGGAGCACCTGGTGGTCTCGAACCGAAGACCTTTGGGATTGCATCCAAAACCACTATTTTGCAAGGCATTCGTTCATTTATCAAACATTTGTTAAGGAGTTACTATATTCACAGAGAAGGAGTAAGATGAAACTCTCTACTGCAATAAAGAGTTATAGCCTCGGGCTGAGCCCCGGTGGCGTAGTGGTTGAATGCGGAACTGTGGCCCACTGATTTGGTGGTTCAAATCCAGCAGCAGCTCTCCAGGAGCAAGGTTGGGCTCCCACTCCCACCAGAGGGCAGTGATGCCCCCCACCAACAAAAAGAGTTATAGCCTCAGAAACCCATAGGGGAAGTTCTCCTCTGTCCTATAGGGTCACCTTGAGTCAGAGTGGCAGTAAGAGATGATCCAAGAAGATGCACATTCGAAAAGACTAATTGACATCGTGTGTGCCAAATGGACTCAAACACAAGAACGTTGGGGAGGAGGGACAGGACTGGACAGTGTTTTGTTCTGTTGTACACTGAGTTGCTATGATTCAGAGTCCTTTCAGTGACATCTAAGAACGATAACATGTTCCAGCCATGATGCCAGACTTTGAGACTTTAACAAGTTTAAACTTTAGCTTTTCTCCTTAAAGATCTCATAGTCTAGTTGGGAAGACAGAGCAATAAACAATTGTTACGGGTTAAAAACTAAGCCAGAAAGATGGATAAAGTGTTTGTGGATCTCAGGAGATAAAAACAAAACAAAACAATTCATTCTGCTGGAGGAATGAAGGGAAAGGCCATGCATAGCTCCGGAGAGAGATGGCGGAGTTGGGATTTTCTGTGCGGATACATAGGGAAAGAGACTGCGAGAATCGTCGAGTGAAAGTATAGAAGTGTGGTGATTGGAGTAGGTAAGGGGTGGGGTCAGAGCACAGAGGCTTGGGGGTGAAACCAGCCCGGGAAAGGTCTTCTTTGCATATTCTTTGCCGTGGAGGTTGGCTCCCTTCCGGCGAGGGTGGCACTGACGAATCCGAGCGCTCCCTTTCTGACGCCTCTGGAAGTGATTAGCTTGGGCTGAAGCTCCTTGCCAAATCTTTGGAGTCTTTTTTTTTTTTCGTTCTTATACCAAGGGTCCCCACCCACTTGTCAACATTTCTTAAAACCAGTATCTCAAGTCCCTCCAGATATGATCATCAGAAATTGAGATGAGTGAATTTGATGTATTAATAAATGCTCAAAAACGCCATGCCATCTGGACTGGGCACTGCCGGGGATGGGTTTCCAAGTGAGGGACCCACATGGGGAAATCTTCCCAGAACGTTATTCACTGGAAGTCCAATGCGCTATCCATTGCGCCACAGAGCCTCCTACTTCCCGGAATTTTAAACTTCGGCTTTCTCTTTATCCCTGCCACCCTGGAGACCTGGCATTCTCCTTCTAACCGTGTTGGAAGAATTCAATTAAATCCGTTGTGACTTCTATGCGCTGCCTGAGCTCATCTACCCGAAGCCCAAGAAAAGTCAAGAACTCTCCATGTCACCTTGCCAGTATGACAACAAGATTTGAAAAGGATGAAGGAGATGCCTCTGTAGACAAATGTACCAATGAATATGATAAGAGACCTCAGAATAAGACCACATGTTTATGGTCACCTGGTTCTTGACAAAAATCTTTCAGTGAAGAAAGGCTAGTCTTTTCAATAAATGGCACTGTATTGGTTAAGTATCTGTAAGGGGGAAATGAATTTTGACCCCGCCTCACTTTTTACAGATGAATTATATGCTAGAACAGGAACTACAGAGCAATAATACTATGTGGGGGCAGAGAACAAGAGAATGGCTTTGTAATTTTGAGATTTCCCTAAATAGTGCATGAAAAGACAAGCACAGAGGCAAAGAAAATGTTGATAAATTAGATCCTCTTATAATGATAGACTTCTGCCTGCTTCATTAAAAGACATCACTAAGAGAACATAAGGTTACAGGCTAGCGGTTCTCAACCTGTAGATCATGACTTCCCTTTGGGGATCAAACTACCCTTTCACAGGGATTGCCTGATATACAACAGTAGGAAAATGACACTAATGAAGTAGCAACAAAAATAATTTTATGTTGGGGCACCACAGCATAGGGTTGTACTAAAGTGTTGTGGCAGCATTAGGAACATTGAGAACCACTGAACTAGGAGAATATATTTGCTATCCTGAATAGGGCCAAAAATTTCTTGAGAATATCTAAGGATGTCTGGAAACCAACAGGAACGGGACACCTCACAGGTATTTCATAATGTTTTCTAACATCCAATGTTGTTGTGGTTGTCAGGTGCCATATAGTTGGTTCCAGTTCATAGAGATCATACATCAGAATGAAACTGTCTGACCCTGCACCATCCATAATAGTTTTTTAAATATCCAATAAGCATATGTAAAACTATTCAACACCATTGCTTATTAGAGAAATGAATTTTAAAACCTAAATGAGATGCTAGCTAGTATTCAAGAATGGATCACTTCATACACTGATGTGCTAGTTCCCGGGGCTGTATAATAAAGTACACCCAAATCTAGTAGCATTAAGCCACAATTTATCATGTTCAGGAAGTTGAGCTGAGAAGTGACTTTTTTTTATGCCACACTGTTTGGAGCCTCCAATTTGAGACTTGGGCGCCAGAAAGGATCATTCACTGAAGCCTAGCAGCTGATCTGTCAGCTCAGACATTAGCTGGGGCTTCACTTAGAATGCCTCCAAATGGTCTCTGCATTTTATAGAACTTCCTCATTACCTGGATTCCAAGGATGAGTATCCCTGAAAATCAAGATCCAGGTGAAAGTCGCATTGCCATTTATGATCTGACCTTACAAGACACACAGCAGGATAGGAAGGAGAAAAAAAAAAGGACTCATTCCCAACACTTCTGCAGATAGAAAGCAGGGGTAGCTGATAGATAAATCCAGAGATGTGAGTGAGAGATTGGAGGTCATGAGATCAAGATTTTTGGACTGAGTTAAGAAAGGATTTGTTTGATTTCTACTAAAATGGGGGGAATGTGGGAGAAGCCGGTTCCTGCAGGCAAAGATCAGGTGCTGAGTTTTAGACATGTTAAACTTGGAATGCCAAGTGAAGCAGACCAAGAGGTCACTGGATACATGTAAGTGTTGGGAGTTCAGAGAAAGGGTCTGAAAGACCAGGAGCCTCATGCACATGCAGCAATGTTTGGCATTTGTTGTTAAGTGCCATCAAGTTGATTTCAATTGGTACCGATCCTACATACAACAGAATGAAACCCTGCCCAGACTTGTGCCATCCTGATAGTTACTGCTAAGTGTGAGTCCATTTATGTTATGCTTCTTCTCTCCTCCCCCCCCACCCCCACCTCACTATCATCCCTATTCTACCTTACAAATCCAGCTAGACCAGAGGATGTACACTAGTACAGATAGGAACCAGGAACATAGAGAATCCAGGACAGATGATCCCTTCAGGACCAGGGGTGAGAGTAATGATATGGGGAGAGTAGAGGGAAGGTGGGGTAGAAAGGGGGAACTGAATATAAGGATCTACATATAATTTTTCCCTGGGGACCAGACAATGGAGAATTGGGTGAAGGGAGACATCAGACAGTGTAAGATATGACAAAATAATAATAAGTTATAAATTACCAACCGTTCCTGAGGGAAGAGGGAACAGAGAGGGGGGGGGTGAAAATGAGGAACTGATAAAGAAAGCTTAAGTAGGAAGCAAATGTTTTGTGAATGATGAGGGCAACAAATATATAAATGCTAGACATACAATGGATATATGTATGGATTGTGATAAGAGCTGTATGAGCCCCCAATAAAATGATTTAAAAAAAAATACGAGAGAGTAAATGGGGGTGGAGTTTAGCCTGTTAATTGGGTCCCAGCTTGATGGCCTCATTTCGAGGCACTAAGAAAATAAATAGCTCGTTGGAGGCAGAACACACACTCACTCCCTGCAAGACATTCCTGTTGACAAGACACATGGAGCTACACTAGAATCTTGGAGCTCGAGAAGCCACGTGGAGAGCCCTGCCATTGCTGAGATGCTTACCCCGCCACTGGATCCACAAGCCCTTCCACCCACTGGCCTGTGATCTTCCTGCCTTTGGCATCATTACAGGTGTTTCTTGAGACTGAGGAGGACTTTATAGATTTATATTGGACACATGGGTGAATATCAGACTTAGGGACTTGATCTGGACTGCACTGGAATGTTTTCTCAGTCTTCAATTGCTCTTGTACATAAACCTCTTTCTTATACACATATGAGTGTCTACCAGGATTTGTTTCGCTAGTCTACCCAGACTAACACACTTTTGCTAGTCACTACCGGGCCAATCCATTTTGTTAAGGGCCTTCTTCTTTTGGACTGACTCACTCTTTGACCAAACATGATGGACGCCCTTCTCCAGAGACTCGTTCTTTCTTATAACATGTCAAAATTACATGATAGGAAAGCTTGCTCTACTCACATCTAAGGTGCATTCTGGCTATTCTTTTTCCAAAATTCTTCAAGAAGTCTATAGTATTTTCAATTTCTTTGCCAACACCATAATATAAATGCCTCTGTTCTTTTAAAATGCCTTTTGCTCAGATTTGGCAGGCATATAAAGTGACTAAGCAGATCACAGGTTAGGTCCACCGAGTCTTAGTTCTCAGGTGATAGCTTTGCTTTTTAAAACGGTAAGTAGGTCTTCTGCCACAGATTTGCTCATTGTAGCACATCATATGATTTCCTGATTGCTGTTTTCATGGGCATCGGTTGTGGATCCAAGTAAATGAAATCTCTGAACACTTCATTTTTTTTCTCTTTGTATCAGGGTGTTGCTGTTTGTTCTGGTTGTGAGCCTCCACATGGAAGGCTGTAGTCTTTGCTCTTTATCTGCAAGGGCTTCAAGTTCTCTGGGCTCTCACTAAAGGAGAGTATGCCATCTGCATATAGTTTTTCTCGAGTCCTCGTGGCACTCCTTCTTCTTCTTGGCTTGTTCACTTATACGTTGGTTACATATGAAGATAGGATACAACTCTGAGAATCTTGGCCCCACCAAGTTGACATAAAATCTAATAGTCATAAATGGATAATTCTAAAAAAAAATAAACAATTAGAAGAAACAACAAAGTAAAAGAACTGAAGAGATTATTTAACAGGGCAAATTGAGAAGAAAAACTAAAGTATTACAATAAAGTGTGCAAAGACATAGAGCTAGAAACCAGTAGGGAAGAAGATGCTCAGTATTTATCAAGCTGAAAGACGTGAAGGAAGTAAAATTCAAGCCTCAAGTTGCAATTTTGTAGTTTCTATCGACAAAATACTGAACTATACAAGAAGCATCAAAAAAGCTGGAAGGAATACACAGAGTCACAGTATGAAAAATAACTTGTTGATCTTCACCACATCCCAATGTAGCATATATGATCAAGAACTAAGGACAGTAAAGGAAGACGCTCAAGCTGCATTGAAGTATTGGGGAAAAACAAGGCTCAAGGAATTGATGCCAATCGAAATATTCAGCATAAGAGTGGTATTTAACGCTGAGTCTGAATGTGATCACTTAAGGTAAACAGAAGAGATGCCTGAGAACTGAGCCCTGGGGCCAGGCAAATTTAAGAGGCTGGGAAAATGAGTAGGAACTAGTAAGGTAACAGAGAAGAAGCCCATGGGTCTGGAAGAAAACTGGTATCAGGCTCATTACTGACTGATTCTTCTCAGGAAAAGCAGGCTTACCAAGTGGATAAGACTGAAGATCATGGAATTAGACAGATTGGATGCACATCTGAGGCACCTACTAAGTACTAAATGATTTTTATACTCCTCATATGCCACCAAGTCCAGTATAGAACCTGGCGGTTGTTTGTTGAGCAATCGTTACTTGGGTCCTAGTCACACTAGGTGTATGCTAAGGCTTGAGGATGAAGGAAATGTGTGCAATAAAGTGCCTGGTTTCAAGAACTTTACAGGTCAGAAAGAGAGAGAGACACGCACACATATGAACAGATGATTCTCCGTAAGTAAATAAATTCCTTAATGAAGTTAGAAGCCTACACGGGGAGCATGTATGAGGGGGACAGTCAGCCTGAGGTGATCTGATGTAAATATGAAGAATTCTTTTACTGTTAACCTGTTCCATGTCATCTAATGCAAGAAAATAATGACTTTTCTGGACACCATCAATGATAATTGATGGTATGATAATTTCTGAGACTTTTCTCTCCCGTTGCAGAAAACAAGGGTGGGGGTGGGGTGGGGGAATTCCTCAGGGTATAGGTTGTAATTCTGCCTTTTCAGGAGAGCGAAGTTAAGAATGACCATCCTGAATGAAACTGAGTCTGTCATCACTCCACACACAAACCTACAGCCACTGCTACTTTCATCAAACATCTCCTGCCTTCCCAGACTGAACCCAACCTCTCACACCGGGCACAACAGACATCATTCACCTTCAGTTATACTCACTTTTATCAGTCATTGCTGGAATCTGGGTGTGTTGTAAGGTGAAGAAGCAGATATCCTGCCCAACTCTTGTTCCCTCTCCTAATTCTACCACCCCTACCCCCACTTGTTACACTCAGCTTCAGGAGTGCCATGCAGACTGTCCCCCAGGGGTGTAGCTCTTTAGGATTCAAACGCTTCAGTTCTGGAGGTGCTCTCATAGTGTTAAGGTGGGCTGGAAGAAGGTTTTAGCATTAGCCTTATGCTGTTCCCTGAGCTAGCTCTCCCCTCTGATGGGCTCTCAGTGCTTTGCTACAAGGCCAAATTCTCCCCTCTCTGACAGTGAAGCTCCTCCCTGTGAAGCCGTCTATCATTGACACTGGGATGGCACAGTCTGGTGTCAGTCTGGTATGGAATCTCTGAATTGCAAAGAGACTAGGGCAATAGTGTTTAACACGTGCTAATAGTATGGCTGTTGGGCACTGCCAATGGGCTGTTTAAGCAGGTGCTGCCATCAAGCCAATACTGATTCATTGACACCCTGTAGGTTTCCAAGACTGTAACAGGAGTGGAAAGGCCAGTCTTTCTCCCTGGGAGCTTCTGGTGGTTTCCAACTGCTAACCATTCAGCTCGCAGCCCAAGGCATAATCTTAGTATATGTGCTGCTAAAGTGAGCACAGCCCAATACATAATGACTACAGTACTAGTGCTCCTTGTTTAGGCACTAGTTCTTAAAGATTAAGCTGAATGGAATAGGCAGGGTGGAGAAGAAGGGACTATTACTTGTAGGGTGTGTGTGTGTGTGTGTGTGTGTGTATGCATATATGTGAGTGTATATATGTTTGTGCATGTTATGGGAGAGAAGCAACCTTTGAAGACCAGGCTCTGAGAGCATATTCAACTGAAGTCCAGAACTCTTCTTTACTGTGATTTCCTCCAAGAATCTAGAGCTGGTCTAACAAAAGTCATTAAAATTAAATTCTGAGTGATGAGGAAAGGTTTATCACTTCTAGCTCATTTTCAAATGTCAGAATCAAAGTCTACAGACTTCAACTCTTGAACTTTAGGTTGGTTTGGGCAGAGGTCTTGTACTATCAGCAATAACCACATGGAGCCCTCCTCTAGGGTTAGATCATCTTAAAATAGGTCAGGTACAGATTGTAAAATCTGTATGCCAGAATCTCCCTACCCCCCCACCCCCAGACAATTCAGAAAGAGACAGAGATACTTTTGAGATCCATCACAAATTGATAAATCTAGTATAACCCAATTATAATTCCTATTGAGCCTCTGGTCTATGCTAGATCTTTAGGGAATTAAGTGCGGTGCTTCTTCCGGTGTAAGATATCACCTCCTTGGGGTAAAGAAGGATGTATTCCTAGAATAATTAGGACAACAGACTCTGTTCAAGGCCTCTGGGTATGACCTTTATCTGCCCTGGGTCCCACTGTGGGACTGCCTCAGGAGGGAAATGATTCCAGGTGCTCCAGCATGGGCACCATGCACAGGTACGGCCTGATCCTTGGCATCAGGATGAGTTTAGCCCCTCATGGGCAGGGCATTCAGGGTAAGAGGTAAGATTTCATCAGCAGGTGTTCCTTCTGTCTAGGCCCAGAAGTAGGGTAGAAATTATTGCTGTAGGGTTTTCTGATCACTGAGTGTTTTCTTTATTTTTTAAAAATCATTTTATTGTGTACTCATATAGCTCTTATCACAATCCATCCATTCATCCATCCATTGTGGCAAGCACATTTGTTGCCATTATCATTTTCAAAGCAATGAGTGTTTTCAACCCAGGAACGTACACACAGACATGTCTTAGGAGAGTATGGTGGGTCTTGGGCCACACATCTGGATGCCTTGTGTTGGTGAAAAAAGCATGAAAAGGAAATTGAAAGTCAAGTCTTAGGAGAGGATGGAAGTGGGCCTACTAGAAAGGTGATGGTGTTATTGTTGGGTCAGAAGAGGATGCCTGTCTCCTGGGAGAGCTAGGTAGACAATTCTTTCAGGAAGTAAATTCCTCCAGTTTTCTACTAGGCTATGAGAAAGAGATTGCTTTTAATTATGTTAATTACAACAACAGAGCCCTTCGCTCCTCAGGAGAGCTTTTCATCTTCAAAGGGGCTCCAGAAAGGACATTAATAGTCAACATGAAAGTCTCTACAGTTTGAGAACTGAAGGTGGAGGGACCCCATCCTGTGGGTTGGGGACCTGCCAGTAGAAGCCGGGAAAGCCAGTGGCCCAGGGTTTGCTTTTCAGGATGGGAGGAGGTCAAGACAGGGCTTTTTCTCCAGACACTGAGTTGCCCCTCCCTGATGTGTGAGAGGAAAGTAGGGGGGGGGGGGCGCCTCAGTCCAGCTGCTGGAGCTCTGGCTTCCTCTGGAACGTTTGCCAGACAAAGTACAGGATACTCAGTTGAGTTTGAATTTCTGATCATCACAAATACACTGAAAAAAAAATGTGAGTCACTGTTTATCTGAGATTCCAATTTAACGGGGTGGCCGGTGGTTTCATCGGCCCAATTCTGGCAACCCAACCTTCTCTACCAGTCCCCCTGTACATAGGCGAGCACAGCCTGAGGCACTGCGTACACCCCCACAGACACCCACCAGGAGGTCAGCAAGTAGGAGCAGGCTCCCCTGGGGCACCCGGAACAAATACTGTCCAGACCTGCCCAGGCCCTGCCTCCTTCCCACCTTCACCGGGGAATGTGAGAAACTGCCCTGTTCAGCTCTCTTGCTGCAGGAACTCCAGGGCTGGGTCACTAATCTGATCTTCTCGGCTCCAACCATTTTTTGCCCTGGAGTTTTGGGATAAAACCCTCAGGAACGGAATCTTGAAAATTGGTCAACTTTTCCCTCTTGTTCTCATAACTCTACATCCTTTTCGTTGTCTTCACCTGGACACACACACACACACACACACACACACAGCCTGAAAGAGAAACCCTGTGTCTTCTCCAGTCTCATCGTCTCCCTAAACTGCTGGAGTGGAAATTCCTCTGTGACAGAAAGCAGAGACTAATGGTCACTGAGCTAAGATTAGCTTCCTTGCCCAGACAGTGGAATCCAGGCTGCCGGGACGGGCCTGGGCCTGAACTAGAGATGCCGCCAGTTTCCCGGGCTGGGTGGGGAAAGGAAGGCAAGCCGGTACTTGCCAGAGCACCGAATAGTAACTGGGAGGTGGCAAGGCCTGCTCTGAACCAGGGCGAAACTCCTGGGGCCTCCAGAGAGGGCTGCATTGAGAGAAGTTCCCAGGCCCTTAAAACTGCATATCCAGCCCTTAGGCTCAGCCAGGGTCAAGGGCAGCGGTGTTGCCCTCTTCACACCTGCAGACCCGGCAGATGGTCCCATGCATGCACATCCCTGACTGTGATGTCACGTCTGTGGGCAAGATTAACATTCCAAAGCGCAAGTCCCTGGGCAACCTTCATGATCTAATGGGAAGGACATGGAGTGGGTTGGATCAGGTAGGGCCAACTTCCGACTCCTCGCTGACCAGCTGTGTGACTGCCTGTGGAGAAGACTCTCTTAAAAACGCAGCACTCGTCATTCGAGTCAGAACCCTGCCTTGATAGCCCTACCAATAAAATCGTCTAAGGAGAGTAGGAGCGTCCAGGCTGCCTGGCTCACCATCCCAAGCTGGGAATTCATGGACAAAAAGCCACGGTTGTGCCTTAAAACAGCCAGAATTCGGGGTTCTGAATGATTCCGGAAAAGCTGATATTGGTATACGACTCTTAGAATTGTGTTGGAGGATGTCAACAACAGCAACAACAACAAGCTGCCCCCTGCCATTGAGTTGAGTTAGCTTGACTCAGAGCAATTCTCCAGGACAGGGTGGAAGGGCCCCTGTGGACTGCTGAAGCCCTGTGGAAGCAGAGAAGCAACTCTTTCTCCCTGGGAGAAGCGATATGTTTGCATTGCTAGCCTTGGGGTTAGCAGCCTGGCACCACCTGCCACCTACTAGGGCTCTTATGTGAAAAGCAGTGGTTGGTAATCACACTTGTGTATGAATAACTGAACACCACGGGAGATGTTTGGCTCTCAGGCGTCCTTCAGAACCTCACCTGCCAGTGAGCCTGCTGGAGGGTGGGTGCATTTATTAGGGCTTACTTGCTGACCAATTGTCTGACTAGGAGATGGAAGGAAGGAAAGAAGGAAGAGAGGGACACAGGAAGAGAGGCCGTAACTGGGGGCAAGAACTGAGGAAGCAAGATTCTATTTCAACTGAGCACACTTTAGTTGAAATCTTGACTTGAATTTCAGAAGCCTCCGGCACTACTATTATATTTCCTCAACTTCTCCTTCACCGAGTCTACTGGTTTCTCAGCTCCCTCAGTTTCTATATATGCAGGGACCCGTGCTCAGCTCTGCCAATTATGTTTCCCAAATGGTGAACTGGGATAGAAGAGCTTTGAAACTACCTGGTTGCCCCCAAGGGGAATGAATTGCTAGGCACCTGGCCAGCTTAGTCCTCAAAGGGCAGTGGGCTGTCCTACTTCAGAAGGCCTTGGAGAAACTGCCACCAGCTCCGCGATGTGCAGATGTCACTTTGCTGGGGAGGGACAGGTGGTATGTGGGCCACCTCGTCTCTGATTCCTGGGCAGAACAAACTGCGGGATGAGAAGCCATCCTAAGTAATGGGAAGAGAAGTTTCTCAGGGGATTTAAGAGCAGTTAGAGCCACACGCTGAGTGTTGGTAGCAAGTGGGGGCAGCCTTAGGAGAGGGGATGGTGAATGAGTTGGATGGGGAGTTGCTTCCACTCTTGCTCCCTGTCTCTTGTGAGTCCTTTTGTCCTCTTTGGCTGTCCAGAGATTTGAACTTGAACCTGAACTTGGCTGCTTACACGACCTCCATGAGATCCACTTGCCCCAGAGTAAAATAGGAATATGGTTCACTCCTGCATTGGCATTGAGCAAGTGTGCATGGAATACCTACTCTGGGTGAGACCTTTGACGAGTATAAACAGTGTCGACAGGGCAGAAGACCTTCCCCCTCCCCCCCCCAAAAAAAAGGCAGCTCCCATAAAATGCTTTGTATGGCTCGTATAATTAAGGTGTTGTGTCAATTTGTTGCAAGCATATGAAAACTGGTAGATTTTTGCATCTAGTATTTCCTAGTGGCAAAATTGGGCTGTATTCTTGTATAGGGTTTAATAACTGTTCTTTTCAAATACAAAGCAAGCTTTCTAAGTAGACACCAAAAGACCAAATCCACCAGGTATGAGGTGGATTCTGACTCATAGGGATCCTCTATAGCAGTGGCTCTCAACCTGTGGGTCGAGGAGACCCCTTTGGGGGTTGAATGAGCTACCCTTTCACAGGGTAGCCTGATTCGTAACCCTAGCAAAATGACAGTGATGAAGCAGCAATGAAAATAATTTTATGGTCGGTGGGGTCACCACAACACAAGGAACTGTATGAAAGGGTCATGGCATTAGGAAGACTGGAAACCACTGCCTTATAGAGCTTTGAGGCTGTAAGACATTACAGCAACAGACAGTCTTGGCTTCCTCCCTTGCGGCTATCAGCCCAGTGCTTACCAGGCCGCATCTCTGATAGCCATCGGCCTTGTCATTGCCTCGCATGCTTATCTTGCTCATGCTCAGTCTTAAACAATAGACCAGGGGAAAGGGCTTCCAGAAGGTCCTGGTAAAATGGAATGAAAAAAGAATTGACTCTTTTCCACCAACATTTTGATATATGTATTATGTCTATCATAACATATATATGTATATATAGATGTGCCTAAAATCTTTCAGTGTGGCTACTCCATCCCCCACAAAGACTACACTCCAGCCAACAGCAGTCTCTTCACTTCCACATGGTACCTCTGAATATTTGCAGTGCTAGTCTCTCTGCTTAGACTTTCTGCGTTAGACAGGCCTTTCACCAACTCATTGCCATCAAGTGGATGCTGGCTGACAGCGTTCCTATGGGACAGGGTGGGCCTGCCCCTATGAGTTCCCAAGACTGCAGCCATTTGGGGTGGTAGAGAACAACCTTCTCTCTTTGTGAGGTACTTCCGCACGGAAACACCCAGACACTGTCCTGTTAGAAGACCCTCAGAGATGTAGATGGTGCACTTGAAACCAAAGGGCCCCCCAAATGTGTTTTAATGATGGTGTTTCTTTTACCTCCATGTCCTTCTCAAAGCCATGTATCTCAGCAAACCCATGAAGACCATTATGACCTCACACTAATGGTCTCCCTCATCAGAATGATAAATGTTCTCCTTTTTTTTTTTTGGGGGGGGGGACATCACTGCTCTCTGGCAGTGGGAGTAGGAGACCCAGTCCCACTGCTGGAATTGAACCTCCATTTCAGTGGGCCGCAGTCCCGCACACAACCACTATGCCACCGGGGCTCAGCCCAAATGTTCTCTTTAATTAAAAAAAATACATGAAAATTGCTGACAATTAAAACAAAGAAACCAAAGGGCTTTCTCTTGTTCTACATCTGATGTTTGGGGCTTTTCAATTGATGACAACTGTAAAACGTCTCAACTTCTCCAATCAATGGGGTCGAAAATATGAACATGAAATGACAGAATGCATATAAATTAAGTTAAATTAAATTAAATGCATAAGAAATCCTGGTGGTGTAGTGGGTTTTATGTTGAGTTTCTAACCATAAGGTGGGTGGTTCAAACCCAACAGTTTCTCGGAGATGAAAGATGAGGGTTTTCTATTTCAGTAAAGGTTAAGAGCCTTGGATGGCAATGGGTTTGGGCTATTTGCTTGAAAAAGATGTGGCATAGTGTTATTTGATACTTAATCTCACTTACTGTCATCAGGTCAATTCCAAGTCACAGCAACAATAGAAGACAAAGGAGGACTGGGTTTCTGAGACTCAACTAGTTATAGGAGTAGAAAGCCTCATCATTCTTCTGAGGGGCAACTGGTAGTTTTGAACAGTTGACCTTGTGGTTGGCAGCCTGTAATGTCTCAGTGTTCTCTATTTTACTTCTATTGAGTTCTAATACAATTGTTACACAGAAATTCACAGAGAAAATTCAAGATTAAAAGGAAGTTAACACATTATAACGTCAGAGAGAAATGCTTTGGGTAGTTTTCCCAGGACTTGCTATAGGGTAAGCATGCTGATAAATGCCCAAAGGGGTATTCCATTCTGCTGGAAGCTTCATTCCAAAAGGGACTCAGCTCAAGCTCCTTGCATCAGCAAACCCAGCTCCTTGGATTAAGTGCCCAGAGGCACTTCACTCCAGTAAATTCCAGCCCTAAGGTATTCAGCTACACTTCCTGAATTAAGTGTCCGGAGGCACCCCACTCCACTAAACCTCAGCTCCAAAGCACTGGGCTCTAATTCCATGGATCAGCAAGTCCAACTTTCCCAATTAAGTGCCCAGAGGCATCCTACTCTGCAAGCCTGCTTCCTTATGTACAAGCATTCCTCTTAACTTGCTCTGTTGGTTGCAAAGTCTCTTGCTCTGTTTCCGGCTCTGGCTCCTGGTTCTGTTGCTGCCCCTCTGTTGACATAGCTGTCATATGGATCCAGGAGGTTCACTGTGTAGGAATCTCAGGTCCAAAGGACATGCTCCATGCCATGGGTTTTCCTAATTGAAATACAGAAGAATGACACTCCAGGAAATTCTGGTCACAATGACTCACAGGTGAATCCTATCAGTATCTACCCCCACCTTCTTACCAGATCTCTGCAGGGAAAGGCCATTTGGTGAGAGTTAGAAAATTTATCTAGAAAAGTCACATCAAATAACTTACTTCCCTTCACAGCCACACATGACCCACTACCCCTTCAGGGCCTGTTGTTACTAAGATTCCAAGTGGCGGAATCATCCTTAAGGATGGCAGATCAGCGGGTACATGGCATCTTCAGGGAAGAGGAGTCTAGCACGGCGAAAGAATATAACAAAGTAGGAGCAGAGATGTAGTTGGAAAAAGAGACTGGAACCAGAAAAAAAGGCCTTTGAACTGGTCCCCCTAGGTGTCTCTTTTCTGTTTATCTTCAGCATCGCAGCCAGAGCTACCTTATAAAACAGGTCACCTTAGGTCACTCCTCTGCTCAAATGCCTTCAGTGGTCCCATTTTCTCAATGTGCGAACGTTTAAGTCTTTACCTCATAGACCTCACACCTCTGTACTCTCTCTCTCGGCTCACTTCTCACTTGACTCCACCAACCACATTGACCTCCTATGACTTCCAAACATCCTGTCTCTGAGTCTTCCCCCTCAGCAAGAGCTCTTTCAGATCTGACCTCTCAGAGCCACAGGGCTCTCAGTCTCCATCACTTTTCAAGTCCTCTATTCAAAGGTTATCCTTTCTTGGCCTAACTCACCACCATCTAGTTGATGCCAACTCATAACCACCACACAGGACAGGGTAGAACTGCCCCTCTGGATCTCCGAGACCGTAACTCTTTCCAGGAGCAGAAAGTCTTATCTTTCTCCTTCGGAGTGGCTGGGAGTTAGCGCATCAACAATTTTGCTCCATCGCCTCACCCTTTCCAGGAGTTCTGGTGGCCTGCTGATGGCACCTGGGGATGCTAACCTCAAGGTCAGCAGCTGGAAACCACCAGCTGTGCTGCAGGAGAAAGGCAGGAGTTCCTGCTCCTGGGAAGAGTATCAGTTCTACTGCTTATTGTAGGATCGCTCTGAGCCAGGAACTAAAGGATGATAATGACTTTGGGTGGTTTGGTCCAAATGATTGCTGGACTCCTCCACCAGAATGTTGGCACCATGCGAGCCACAGGATTTGTGTTTCTTGCTCACTGTTGGGTCTCCAGCACCTCGGAAGGGCCTAGCAGAGGGTGGATACAATGAATCTTTGTTGAGTGAATGAAGTTTTCTTCACGCCATAATCATCAAAAAAAAAAAAAAAAACATGGAATGTCTTTTGAGTTGGAAATTGCCTGGCTCCAAGCTCCTAGGTGGCTGTCAGTTAGACTGGAGCAGAGCTGGAAGCTGTTAGGAGGTGGTCACAAGGGTAGGGGTGGGGGCATCATGGGAAATTTAAGCAGAGGGCCATGAGGTAGACAATTTCATGAGGACAAGCGCTGTTCTAGCATATGGTATACATAATTGCCATGAAGTCTCCCCAACTCATGGCAAGTTCTAGCACATGAGGAAGAAATGCTGTCAGGTCCCGCACCCTCTCCATGACTGCTGGCACCTCTGACCATTGTGACCCACAGAGTCTTTACTGACTGCTTTTCCAGAAGTAGACTGCCAGGTCTTTCTTCCTAATCCATTTTCATCAGAAATCACCACTGAAAACAGCAACACACCAGTTTCTGCTGATAGATGAGTGGTGGCACACGAAGTATATTGGCTGAGGGTCCACCTTCTGCCCTTGGCACCCTGGTTGCATAGTAGTTAGATGCTGGATTGTGATCTTCAAGGTCTGAGGGTCAAAGTCGCCAGCCGCCACTCCTTGGAGAAAGATGGAGCTTTCTGCTCTCAAAAACAGTTACAGAGGGCTGAGCCCTGGTGGCGTAGTGGGTGAGTGCGGGACTGCGGCCCACTGGCTTGGCGGTTCAAATCCAGCAGCAGCAAGGCTGGGCAGCTCCCACGACCACGAGAGGGCAGTAATGCCAAAAACAACAACAACCACAACATTTGCAATCTGGAAACTCCCAGGCAACAGTTCCAAGTTGGGACAGCATCAACTCAACATTGAGTTTTGTTTTCTCTGTCCTTTTGTTAGCCACAACTCCTCAAAGGAATTACCCACTAGGTTCTGACATCCAAAGACCTTTCTTCCTAATCCAGTGGTTGTCAACCTTCCTAATGTCATGACCCTTTAATACAGTTCCTCATGGTGTGGTGACACCCCCGCTCCCATCTCCCACTATAAAATTATTTTCGTTGTTACTTCATAACTGCAATTTTCTACTGTTATGAATTAGCCGACCCCTGTGAAAGGGTCGTTTGATCCCCAAAGAGGTCGCCACCCACAGGTTGAGAAGGGCTGCCCTAATCCAATAAACAGAAATGAGATCTTTTGTTCTCTTCCTGGTCCAAGGACACGTATATAGTAACTCACCACTGAATTCTACAGGGTTTTAATACATGCATACCAGGTGGCCAGCCCAGTGTCAATGTCTTTACTAAAGATGGATAGGGGTGCTAGGTAGGGGTGCAGTAGAGGAAGTATTTGCGAAGTCGGTGCTGGAGATCTTCTGAAAGGCCAGAACCTTAAAAACCCCTATGGACTCTTCCACTGTGCACCCATGAGTTGCTGTGAGTCAGAGTTGACTGAGCAGCCACAGTCACCTGCGTGTTCTATTTCTTTTAACCCTCCTGTCACTCCTTTGGCAATAGGCATTGCTCTCCCTCATTTATGAGCTGAGTAAACAGATTGAATTTTGACTCACTCCAAAGCACAGCTTGTTTTTCCAACTTCATCAACACTGCCTCTAAAATATAGTCAGAGATCTCGGGCTTGCTAGAACTGGAAGGAAAATGTAGAATTTGTTCAGCTCCTTCCAGTGAAGAGGTCCCAGCTTAGAAAACAACAGAAACAAACTCGGCTGTCAGTGAGTGCCAGAGAAAGTTCTGTCATCCAGCTCTCCTGGCTCCCAAGTGCTCTTTCCTTAAAAAAAAAAAAAAAAAAGGAAGGCAGGAAGAAAGATATGATAATATTTTTGCTAAATTATATGCATATTTGCTTTGAAAATCTAATAGTGTTGAAAATTTTATAACTTAAGCAATAGCCTTTGTACTTTTCCCTCACTCATTTTTGCTGAAATAATATTTTGTGTCCTAATATTTTCAGTGAAATTTTTCATCCAACCTTATCTCCCCTCCAATGCTTTTTGTCCTCTTTTAAACTTGTAAAGAGACCTTGTGGTGTAGTGGTTACACATTGGGCTGCCAAACAAAAGGTCTGAAGTTCAAAACCATCAACTCCTTCTCAAGAGAAAGATGAGGTTTTCTACTCCTGTAAAGGTTATAGTCTAGAAAACCCACTGAAGCAGTTCTAGCTTGTCCTATAGGGTCATTGTAAATTTGAATTGACAAGCTGGCAATGAGTTTTGAGGGGTTTTTCTTAACCTTATAAGTCAATTCTTTTTTAAAAAATTCCTTCATTGTCATTTTTCTGGAATGGTCAATGAGGGAAAGGCGATATAGGATTATGATCAATCAGTGATAACTAACAGAAGTCAGTTTTCTTATTTGAGTCCCTAGGTGGCTGCTAACTAGAAGGTTGCTGGTTCTGGTCCTCCCAGAGTCATCTGGAAAGAAAAGTCTGGTGACCTTTCTGAAGACCCAGCCATATACAGCCCTATCGAGCACACTTTCCCTGGCACACATGAGTTGGTCGTCATGGAGCCAACTCAGCATCATCTGGTAACTAGCTGGTAGATTCTTACCACACTGCTCTTGAGAGCGTCTGTTTGCCCAGAGAACTCATTTACTTGGAAGTCAACAAATCACCAGGAGCTCATTTAACTCCCACTCAGCCTACTGTGGGCTAGGGACAGAGCTGCTAATCACAACTGACAGCTCGAGGGAGAAAGATGAGACTGCCTGCTCCTATAAAGAGTTACAGACTGGGACACCCACAGGGGCTGTTCCATCCTGTCCTATAAGATTGCTATGCTTTGGAATTGGACTTGATGACATTAAGTTTGAGTTGGGTAAGTGAGCTTCTGGGCTACAAGATTTCCTGTCTTCCCCTGTCTTACTGCTCTGAGAAACTTGAGTCAGGCCTGAGAGAATGACTGACTCATGAAACAATGAGCAGATGAAGGAGTTGTTGATTCCTTGCTTCCATTTCCAATTTCGGAAAGACTCTCCTCAAAGCAGCATCGAATGGTGGGGTTGGTTGATAGTGATCATGAAGTTAAATTCTGGACACTGTTCTGTCGCAATAGGCATCAGGTTTCTGATCAGAACATTGAACACAAATATTCATGGTGATTATCGTTTTTGGTTTGACACTTTTGTCTGCAGAACCAACGGAAGCTTCCAATGGCAGAAGAAGCAAAGTGGCTGCGCAGATTTGCCGGAAAGAGAAGGGAGAATGAAGGGATGGCCTCAGGGGAGCTAGCTCCCAAGTGATTGACCCAGCCCTGTGCTTCCTCCTCCTCCCACAAGTTCTAATTCTGTAATGAAGAAACCTGTTCCTGTGAGAACACAGATCAGCACGCAGCTTGACTCAGAGCTAACCCCAAACCCAAACCACTGCCTTCAAGTTGATTTTGGCTCATAGTGACCTAAACAGGGCTTCTGAGACTGTCAGTCTTTACAGACACAGACAGCCGTGTGTGTGTGTGTGTGTGTGTATACACATATATATCACTGATTGGTCACAATCACATATCTCATTCACCATTAGGATATATATAGATATATATATATATATATATATATATATATTCAGACCTTAACACACACCTGACCATAGGATGCACATAGTTTTTAGAGCAGGAAAACAAGCAAAACATATTCTACTAAAATAAAGCATAATACGGTAATATTTAACAGCATAAACTCAAAAGTGGTGTTAAGAACCATCATCACTTTCATTAACAAATGAGGGGAGGTGTGTGCGGTGCTGAGCATGTGACCTGATGGACACTGAGACTCCAGGAGGCAGGACTTCCCCCAGCACACAGCAATCCACAGCAGGCAAACAGCAGCGGACAGTAAGCAGGCACATGGGATCCTAAACAAATGTTCTGAGTACCACATCTTTGAGCCATAAGATGCACCCTCATTTTCCCCCCACTTTGGGGGTGGGGGGAGTGTGTCTTATGGTCTGACAAATATGGTATATATTTTTTCCCCTGAGATCTTGGGTTTGAACCATCAATCTTGAAGTTAGCAATGATAAAGCATACTGTGTTAGAGTTCTCTAGAGAAACACAAATATGTAACATGAAGAAATAAGTAGCTAAATAGTTCACAGAGCAGTACATAGGGGTCAGTTCAATTCATTTCTGTGAGACAGTTAATATACTGGCAGCCATTCAACTCACGAGGGCTGCTGGGTGCAAGTCAAGGAGGCAGACAGCTAGTTGTCTTCAGTAGAGCAATATAGGCAGCCCGGCTACAGGCAGCGAACAGCAGGGCAGA
The DNA here is from genome assembly GCA_004026705.1 of Nesogale talazaci. Taxonomy (NCBI): domain Eukaryota; kingdom Metazoa; phylum Chordata; class Mammalia; order Afrosoricida; family Tenrecidae; genus Nesogale; species Nesogale talazaci. The sequence goes on along the minus strand of PVJH01012544.1, from coordinate 27,163 downwards.
TCACCAACAGTCAACCAGATGACAGGGTCCGATGGTTCCCAGCTCAAGTGATGGATACGCCGGCAGTATGATGAAGAAGCAGGTCTCAAAGGAACCTCAAACGATAGTGACACAGTCCACATGTTGGATGTCCCACAGGCAGTGTACCTCACAAGTTGAGGAGAGAACTAAGTAAGGTAGCCACACAATGGTCAGTTTATCAGAGAGCAAGAGACAGAAAGGTGAGGCTCGCTGAGCCATTTATCTCTTTGCCCTTCAATTAATCCGTGACCTTATTAATCCCATATGTGTTCATAGGCCAGGTTGGCACAATAAACCCACCTAATACAGTATCAAATATGGATAACCTAAAATTTTGGAAGGGAATTCTCCTAACTGTCCAAACCAAAGTCTGTTTTATTGCCTGAATTGGAAAGTGAGACTGATTTCTGTATTTCTCTCAGCAGCCAGCCAGAAGCAGCTGTCCAGGATCTCAATGACCCCAGGACTTTGAATCCTTTGGGGGTTTCATGGCAGGTCACCTGGGGAAGGAAAGGGTATAGACGGAGGCAACATTATGAGAGCAACAGTCAAGGTGTGTTGCCCTTTGGATTTGTGATGCTCCTCTCTAATCTCGGTACCCTGAAATACTTGAGGGAGGCCAGAAACAACTGAGATCTGACAAAGGCAACAGGAATGGCCACAGGGAGACAAGCAATGACCCCAAGTGCCTGCCAAAGGTGTGGCGTATTAAGGTCCTTGGAAAAAGCACTGGATCGGAGTGTTCTGTTTGATGTCCTACCCCGTCTTCACCAGCCACACTGATGCCTGGTCTAGTCTCAGAGATGATTTGCTATCATGGACTTAGTAACACAGCCCTCCATTGTACTGGGACTTTGGGAAAGGTTCCAGTGGCCATGTCTTTGCTCTGCCCAGAAGAGAATGGGATTTGGGTCATAAGACTCTATTCTCACATAGGAGAGGGCTTCCAAAAAAATTCCATGGAAAAATGGAATGAAAACGTCCTGGAATTTTTCTCACACCCTTTTTGAAGGTCCCCCCCTCCCACACTCCATGTTGGGTGTTGCTGAGATTGAAAGAGTCTCCTCCCCATCTAGTGAGAGCTGCCAGGGAGCAAGAGAGGGGAATTCCCTGCTTCGCCGTTCCCGTGAATCAGAGCCCCTGAATTGGATGCTACACCTCACAACCTGAAACTTGGACTCATGGGTGACTCAGCAGTGCCCTTCCTTCGCAGGGAGAGAGGCCAAGAGAGAGGGAACATGGCAGACCCACGTCACGATTCTCGGAGAACAGATGTGGAGGAACTGCCTTCTCCAGAGCCCTCGGCAGGTCGCCTGGCGTTAGCTCCAGCTCACGCAGAAGAAGTGTGTCTAGAAGGGAGAAGAATTCAGCCTTGCCCGTCTCCAGGCCACTTCTCAGAAGGGTCTGCTGAGCTCCACTTTAAATTAACGGTTGGTAGTAGTGGTGGGTGCCATGGAATTGGTTCAGACTCACAGCGACCCTGTGCTCGATACAGCAAAACACTGCCCTGTCTTGAGCCCTCCTCACAATGGTTCCCGTGCTCCTAGTACTCTTCTTGCTTTCTCCACTTTGATGGCATCTCTAGTACAGTGACATGAGAGTGGGGACTTTGTGAAGTTCACACAGAGGGTTATTTTAAAATGAAAACATGACAGATTTAGCGGCTAGTGTGTCCCCCCCAACCCCATCTACACACACACTTCAGAATGGTACGAAGCAGGGTCTCGTGGGCGAGGTCTTTAAATACTGGAGACTGGTGAAAAGGGCAGGCTCCCTTAGGAGGGGCTGGCTAGAGGGAAACCTTTGCTATTCACGACCTGACAGGAGTATCACGGCATGTTGTCGGCTGTCCTGTAGCATGCCAGCTCAACCTCAGTCGTACTTAGCATAAGGCCTGGCAGATCATGGCCCCTCCAAGATGAGTGGCTGAACATAAGCTTGCAGCCTTAGCCCGTGCTGCCAAAAGTGAAAGACCCCTTTACTGCTGCCCTCCCTTCTGCCCAGGGACTCTTCTGGCTGGCCAGGAGGCTCCGGGGTTTAGCATGTTCACTGCTTACTATGGAAGGTGGGCCTTCAATCTGCCCACCTACTCCTACCTGTCCTATCTGTCTTTATTGTCTAGGAATGCATTTTTTTGCAATGTGGAAGGCATGGAAAAAGCACATTCCAAGTGTGACTAATTTACGGCGTGACCTTGGGGTAAGTACTTGACCTCTGTGGGTCTGAGTTTTCTCATTGATACATAGGGGAATTTTTACTAGATGTTGCAAACTCACATGTCAACGAGGTCAGGCAATTCTTGTAACCAGTGGGGTGGGAGTTGTGGTGACTCCCTCCAAGCAGTCAGCTGTCACCCGGTGGGACTGCTGGCCCCGACTCCCAGGACATTCAACTCTTCAAGAGGCGTTGAGAATGTGGATGAACAATTGAAATCTCTTAGTATGTAAAAAGGTTATATGAGCCTATCAAGTACACATTTCTAAACCAGCTTGCTTCTTTCGATGACAGACATGAAGCTAGAGGCTCTGAAAAAGATCCTCTTGGGTTGATTCTGAAATGTATGTGTCTTCTAAAGAAGCTATTCCACCATCAGAAACAACTTTAACTCTGGGACTCAGCTCACATGGGAGCCTCTGTGTGGACCCATACTTGTGAGCCAGTAGGCTGTTGACCCCCCTCAAATGACACGGCTCACACACACTTTCAACAGACTCTTTGCTTGGTAGCAGGAGTCCAGCCCTAGGCCAGATGGCAAGTGCTGCCTGTCCAATGAGCTCATCAGCACTCAACAGCAGGCTTTGCTGACCAGACAGCCCTTCCCTTGCATGCAGGGAAGAGGGGCCACGGGGCAGTCGTAGGCATAGAGCTGACTGAGTCAGGCTTTGGGGCCTGTCTGCCTGACTAGGCCTGAGTTGGCAATGACACAAAGCTGGGCTTCCTCTAGGAAATGCACATTCTAGCCAATCGGTCTCCTCCATGGTCTCAGTCATGACTTTAAATACCCAAAGCTAAGAGTGCGACTCATGTCTCAGCTTACCAGTGACACCCTGGTGGGTGCAAGATTGACCTGTCTCATATATGTATATACTTTCTATGGGCAAGGGGTTCACCGTATTGGGAAAAGCTAGGGAACTCATCAAGCACTAGTGAGGGCAGCCATAGGCCTGGAATTTCAGGTAATAACAAGAGTTGCCATCTTACTCTCTGGGCGCACTATTTACATTGTATTTCTCATCTCGACACCAATAACAGTTGGATGGCCTTATCGAGGACTTCTACCCCCCAGCCATCTACCTGATGCCAGAAGTGATAGGCCATTGGTATTTCAAGTACCACCAGGGTTAACCTGGCTGGCAGGTTTCAATGGAGCATCCAGACTAGGGCAGAATAGAAAGCAAGACCTGGCCATGTACTTCTAAAAACTAGCCAATGACAACTCAATGCATCTCAGCAGACGCTTGTCTGATAGCATGCTGGTCGATGAGCCCCCTGAGTTGGAAGGCATGGCATCACGGCCACAATAAGGGACTCAAACATGCAATACAGTACACAATCTGTGCATGTCCAGGTAATGTTCTGTTACACATAAGTTTGCCATGAGTCAGAGCAAAACTTGGCAGCAATTAATAAAATTGTTCTCTATTATTACACGATACCCACTGCCAGTATAGCCAGAGTACTCCTTAGAGGCAAGGAAGCTGAGATTTCCATTCATCTACTTCGGACATGTTGTCAGTAGAGACCAGTCCCCGGAGAAATACACCATGTTTGCTAAAGGGGAGGGACAGCCCCAAAGAGGAAGGCCGTTGACATGATGGATGGGAACAGTGGCCGCAACGTGGGCTCAAGCCTAAGAACAATTGTAAGGATGGTGCGGGACCAGGCAGCGTTTCTTCTGTTGTGCACAGGTGCTTTGAGCTGGAACTTTCTCCCTGGCACCAAACAACAACATGCACACTACCATCAAGTCGCTTCTGACTCACGGTGATCTTGTGGGGGAAAAGTAGACCTTTTCCGCGAGGGTTTTCCAGATGGGAGCAGATAACTCCATCTTTCTCTCTCAGAGAGGCTGGTGGGTTTTGAACCGAAAATTTTGTAGTTAATTGCTCAACGGCGAATCCACTGCACGACCCAAACCCACTGTTGTCATGTAGATTCTGACTCACACAGACCCGAAATAAGATTTCCAGACTGTACATCTTTACAGGGGCTGGTAGCCTCCATTGTTCTTCCCGAGAGTGCCTGGTAGGTTTGAACCACTGACCTCGCTTAGCAGTCTCAACGTCCGTCACCCAAGGCGGGGATTATTATTCTCATTATGTACATGAGGAAAATGAAACCAAGACGTTAAAGAATATACCCACGAGTACTAGGCAGAATTCTTGCCAAGCCGTGCCACTTCTTCCACTCTGGACCAATTATCCTGAGTCCTTGTCCCAAATTCCATTCCACTGATAGGTAGTAAGGTCAACCGAAAATCTCAACCCTCTTATTTGTGCATAACTGTCTTCAAGCCGCAGGGTAATTCTGGGGCGTGAAGAGGCGAGAGATCCCTTCTCTCCCTAGCGCTCACTTCCCGGGCTCCCCAGTGTCCACCACTCGCAGTCCTGAGGTTTCAGAGCAAGAGGGAAGTGCGTTCAGGACGTCACTCAGCACCGGTTAGAGGTGCAGAGCAGGGTGGGGAAGGGGTGGGGCGGGGCCTCCCAGGGACGCCGGAGTATCGTATTCCCCGGGCTCCGCCAATCCCGGCCGCTGGGGGGCGTGGTCACACCTGGGAGGCGGGGTCGGACGGCGGCGGGGCTGTGGCGTCCTGGGGCGGAGGCGCTGACGTGAGTTAGCGCACCTGGGCTAGGCAGGTAAGGGCTGGTGCAGGGCTGGGAGTGGATCCCGCAGTTCCTGCCTGCCCAGAGCGGGCGCCCCTGGTCCAGGCCTTCGAAGAGCGTCGTGGAGTCGCGTGGTCCCAGCTGGCACCTGATTTCAAGGGACATCCGCTTCGGGTATCTGGATTGAGTAAAGGTGAGGACGCCAACTTCTAGAGACTCGGCTGGAGGGACAGGGGAACACGCCCGCAGGTGGAGAAGGGTCCACGCCTGGGTTTGTGGAGGTAGAAGAGCTTGTTTGGGGACTCCGGTTTGTTTGGGCTTGTTCGAGAACCCCCGCGGGAGTTAAGTGCCTCTCACGCGGGTACTGGTAGCTTTGGGGTGGCCATCGCCCTGGAACGTTCCGACCCTTCTGGCCCCACTCCCTTTCCTGCTCCGCCTGTAACAAGTGTGCTGCTCGCGGCTAGCCCTCAGGACACCCACCCTACGGTGAGGTGTAGCTAAAGCTCCCACTCCACCCGCCTCGCCTTCTGGCTCACCTGCTTGCTAGCCCCTGGGTCCCAGAGAGGGGACTTCCCAGTCCCGCGGTGCATGTGGGCTTTGGGGGAAATGAGGAGCGGGATTGAGCAGATCCTTTGGTCAGTTTTTTTTTTTTAATTTTTTTTTTATTTCCTTCTTGAGTTGGTTTGATACAGTCAGACCCCTCACCCAAGGCCCGGGAAACACCCATGCATTTCTAGGTAGCCCAGCTCCGGGAGGGTGGTGCTGGGCGTGGTCGCTGTGGGGGTGAGGCCCTCTTTGCCTGAAGGGTCTGGAAGGTGGGTGTGGAGAAAGTCTCCCAGGTCTGACTGGGAAAGAGGCCTGGGGTGTCGCTCTTTACAGGAGCCTACTGGCATCCCAACCCTATTCTCTTGGTGGGGGTTTAAGATCAGAAGCCAGGCAAGGGGGAGGGAGAAGGTGCTTGATGATGGCTAGTGCTGACCCAGAAGTGGGATTTGGGGTTAGATGTAGTTTCAGATAGCAGCATCTGAAACCCTGCAAGTTCTCTCTATTCCCCACCTTAGGCCCAGCAGAGAGAAAGGGGTATGGGCAGAGAATTTACCCAAAGGACCCACGAGAAAAGGGGAGAAACCGGGCCGCTGCAAAGATCTGTCTGACAAGGAATGACATGCTGTCTTGCTCGGATAAAATCATGAAGAGTCTGTCTCAGCTCTGGGCCAGTGGGGCTCCAGGGAACGAGTCTGAACAGGGGCTAGAGATGTGGGCATTTATGGAGAACCTGCTGCCTGGAATGAGGGTGTTGGGGAAGACAATTCCCTGGGAAGGTTGACCATACCCCTGCTCTACTCTCAGTTTAAGGGGAACAGTTGGGTTGGCGTCTTTGCCCGTTGGTCGGTGAGCTCTGTTGGAGACACAGGTCTTGAGTTTACCGTCATGGTGGCCAGAGACACTGGACTGAGTTAGCTGAGCTCAAGTTATTCTGAGGTCATGGGGATTGGGGTGGCTTTGTTTTGAAAGTAGATTTTGATTTCGTTGTGTGGGAGAGTGGATAGCAGACTCTTTCCTTCCTAATCTTCTCTTTTGCTTTTGAGCAGTTGAGGACTTGGTTGTTATTTAGGCCTTCCTCGTGTGAGGACCGAACGAAGGAGTTCCCGGTGTTGTAGTGGGCTGTGCTCTGTCAGAGAGAGATGAGGCTTTCTGCTTCTGTAGAGATTTGAAGTCTTGGAAACTCAAAGGGGCAACTCTAGTCTCTTTTACAGGGTCACCATGAATTGGAATTGGCTTGATGGCAGTCAGTTTGGTTCTTTGGAGTGTGAGGATCCAGTGGAAGAGGGAGGGACTCGGAGAGCAGGCTAGAGGATTCAGTACTGAGGACTTGTCATGAGGCACTCTGACTGGGGAATGCTGGGTCCAAGCCACAGGTAAAGCACTTAAATTCTCTGTGCCTTGGTTCACACAGCTGTAAAATGAGACTAATCTTCTCACTTCTGAGATTGTGAGAAAGACACGGAACACTTCAAGTAAAAGTGCATTTAAAAATGAGTATCTACGCAGCTTTAAAAGATTGTTGTTACTGTCTTCTCATCAGCTCAAGTACACAGTCTTTTATACTTTCCAGTGACCAAGAACTATTTTTTTCTTCATGTAGTTACCAAAAAAAAATGCTTGTAGATATTTGAAAAAAAAAAAAGTGAGTTGAACGATGCCGATTGTAGGAAAATGCGAGTCTAACCTAAAACTTATTTCACTCATTGCCATTGAGTTGGTTCCTACTCATTGCGAGCTTACAGGACAAACTAGAACTGCCCATGGGGTTCTTGAGGTTTTTAAATCTTCACAGGAGCAGCCAGCCTCTTCGTTCTCCTGCAGACGAATTGGTGGGTGTGAACTGTGGGCCTATGGCTAGCAGCTCCATATGTTGCCCATGACACCTGTGGGGCTCCTTAGCTAAAGTTTATAGGAGATTATAAGAAATCATTTCAAATCCTATCACCGGGTAGCCGTTCTGAACATCTCGTGGAGTTGGTGTGTTTCTTTTCTTTTTTACAATTTTTTTTAAGCATAGATTTTATTGGGGGCTGTTACAACATTCCAGACATCGTTCGTATTAAGTATACTTATACACATATTGCCACATTCATCTACATTTTCTACTTGAACCCCTCCAGCATAAGCTCCTCTTTCCCTCTTTCCTCTAGTTCTTTATTTTTTTAATTCCAACTCCCCCTATTTCCCCTTCCCCCTTCCCTTCCCCATGAACTTCCAATAATTTACAAATTGTTATTACCTCTTCATATCGTACACTGTCCAATGTGTCACTTCACTCACACCCCGCCCCCATTGTCTGCACCCCAGAGAGGAGGTCACATGTAGATCCCAGAAATTTTTCCCCCTTTCTACTCCACCATCCCTCCACCCTCCCAGTGTTACCATTCCCCACCTTTTTTTTTACAATTTTGTAGGCTGTGTTACAAGACGAAAACACTGCGCTGTAGCCAGTGTTGTTTGGGGCAAGTCCTCCTTCATTTCCTTTTGTAATCTTTTCTCTAAATGTAATTCAGATCCTTCCGAAACAACGCTGCGGGTGGCATCCTCCGTATTGCAGTCTGTGGATGCTCCACAACTCACCTTGGCCATTTTGGTGGCTTCCATTCTTTCTCCTCTATTTTTAGAGTCTGCATGTCGGATGGTAGGAGGAGGGGGGAGGTCTTGGCAAACTTTCACTAAGTGGAGAAGGTTGAGAGTGCGGGAGGTGGGGCAGGGAGGAGTAGGCTGGGGCTCCTTCCCGTGGGGCTAGGAGGCGGGCTTACTCAGGTGTACAGCCATCTCAGCAGAACACTGAGAACCAGGGCGCCAGATCTTAATCACTGATCTCTCTGCGTGGCTGCTTCTCCCACCCCATCACTGTGTGGCTGCTCCTTGCCATGGCCTGAGGTGGCTTGAGTTTTTTTCTTGATGGGATCAGCCCTTGTCTTCAAAGCCCAGGGTCCGTCAAGGGGTGGAGTTCATAAGTCTGACATACTCAGAAACAGGACTTGCCAATATTGCAATATTTCCCCCAAGCCCCACTACCCCAAACACACACACACACACACACACACACACACACACCAGGCTGACCAGTTCACTGGCCACTTCCCTATTCTCTTGGTCCTTGTCTTAACTGTTTCCCTAGTAGGGCTAAGACTGGGGAGGAGAAGGTAGAACTTGTCCTTGGGAGAAAATGTGTTCCTTCCTCTGTATGAGGTATCAATGCCCTCTTTGGTTTGACTAGCCTCCCCACAAAACAACTTAAACCAAAGCCAAGACCGCAGGGGAGGAGGGGAGGGGAGGACTGAACACTACCTGCCAGTCTCCCCTCCCAGAGCCACAGTGACTTGTGCCCCCAGTGGGGAGGTTTCAGTTGCAGGACCTGGTAATTGGGTCAGAAAGCTCAGGTGAGAGTAGGCCCTGCCTTGCTCTTAAAGTGCCAGAGACAGAGTTGGGTTTTGGGTTTCCCCTACTGGGAGTCTGACTAGGGAGGGAGAGGCGGTGGTAGGGGCCACCCCCTCAGCTAAACTCTTCAAAGTGGGTGTGTTCAGCTTACGCGGTTGTTCTTGTGTCTGAACTAGGATCCGAGAGGGGCGCTTATAGATGTGGAGGGGTCTTTTTTTTTGTTTGTTTTTGGGGCATCACTGCCCTCTGGTGGTGGGAGTAGGAGGCCCAGGCTTGCTGCTGGATTTGAACCTCCAACCCAGTGGGCTGCAGTCCCGCGCACAACCACTACGCCACCAGGGCTCAGCCGGAGGGGTCTTAAGTATCATGATCAGGCCATTGTGGGGCTTTAGGAGCTCCTGTGTGGATGTGCTCAGGAAGGTACCGCCAATGAAAACATGGCGCTTGGTTAGCCCTTAACGCAACAGTAGGCATGTGGTAGCGGATGAACAAATATTTGTTGTGTAAATGAATGTTAGTTTTCCTAGTACCTCTCTCTGTCTTCAAATGAAAGCTCCCAAAAGTCCCCACCCATCGACCTGGACAAGTGATTCTCTATTGTTGCGAGGTGTCCTCATTCTCTTCCACCACATAGTGACCGCATAGGGCAGAGCAGAACTGCCCCACAGGCTCGCCGAGGTTGCAAGTCCTCCGGAAACCGACCACGAGGTTTTCGCATGAAGTATTTCTCCCAAGGAGTGGCTGGAGGATTTCAGTCAGGGCTACCTTTTGGTTTGCAGCTGAGCTGCTTAACCCCTGCACCATCAGGTTTCCTTGAAGTGATTTTCTAGTGACTGAATTTCTTTCTTTTTTTCCTTTAACAGTTTCATTAGCATGTTCTCCACATGTCATACAATGCAATAATTCAATGCTATCAAGAACAGTTGTACAATTATCACCGTATTCAACTCCAGAACAGTTTCTTCGTCCTTGTACTCCCTGTTACTCATGTGGTTATTTTTCGCTAATTGTGGCAAAAATAGACACAACAAAACATTTTCCAATTCCACTAACTTCTAATTGCATAATTCAGTGCCCTTGGTGATACTCTTCGTATTGTACAACCATTGTTGATATCCTTTTTCAAATTCTTCCACCACCATTAACATAAACTCAGTGCCGTGTGAGCAGCAATGCTTTCTCCTTTGCCCATGATAACCAGTGGTCAAGTCTGGTTTCTTTTTTCTTTTTTTTTTTAGTAGTTTTCTTAATATAGTATCCACATATCATACACTACCATGGTTAAATTGCTTTTAAAACGAGTTGGATAGACATTATCACACTCAATTCCAGTGCTCCCGCCCTCTTCCCACATTCATTGTTTGCTCCCCAAATACCCCCACCCTCCCCGTGACTGGTTTTCTTCAGACACCCATTCTGGGCAGGCCACTGTTTTCTCCTGTGAGTGCTGCAGCCTTGTTATCTACTGTGTCCGTGTATTTTTATGAGTCTGGGTGGCAGACTTTATCCAGTCTGACTCTTACAACGAACCCCATTCCCTCCAGTCCCTGGGGGGAGATAAACAGACCCAGGTGGCAGGACTGCCGTACCTGAACAGGGCTTGTTCTATGATTGTGTGATATTCTAGAATTAGAAACGGTGGTATTTCATGATCAGAGCTTTATCAAACTCAGTGACTGGGAAGTGATCTGAGAGCTGTTGTCTCCTAAGTTCTGGAACCTTCTGCAAGGTACCAAACTGTCCCGAGGATAACCAGCTGAGAGGGCCCCCCCTTTTTTTTCTAGGTGCAGAATCTCGGGGTGGCCAGGAGAGAGGGAAGCTGAGCGGAGACCCTCTTCTTGGCTCTCTTTGGAGACGCAGCCTTCACGCCCTGGGAGTGAGTACTTAAGACCCCAGTCCCCAGTCACTTTGTACTTCCTTCTCTTGCGAGACGAGGGTCATTTCTTAGTAAAATATGCCCATTTGCCTGGGGTGGTCTTGTTTAAAAAGAGAACACACTTCAGCGTCTTGCCTGTGCAGATGTGGCGGCTTCAAGACATTCCTGGGAAAAATGCCATCATCTTTTCATCCCATTTCCCCGCAGACTATCTGAAGCTCCACCCCCCCAAACCCCCACTCCCCATACTGCCATTTCTATGATGTGTTTTTCTTTTCCTCTCCTCGCCTGCCTACCATGAGCTTGAAAGGAGCAATTGCCCTTCTCCCCCCAAGCCCCGGGTGCTTCAGGAAGGACTGTGTTCCAGCAGGAATGACATCACCTTTCTATTTTTCTGCTGCCGGACTTAAATAGAAGAAATGTGATCTACTTTCATGATAAGTCTGATTTGGCTAGAGCATGAAGTATAAATGGCTTTGGAATAAGAATCAAAAGAACCTTTTAACCCCTTTTCTTTTCTTTTCCACCTGGCACTGTTTATTCCCATATTTGGTTTCTTTGCTGTAATCTAATGAAACTGTAGCTCTATCATACGGGAACAGTGGCTGGGAAAAGTTCCCAGTGGCTGGCCTAATTCTCCTGCTCTCCCCACCCCTTCCCCCACCCCTTAGATCATGGCCCTCCACCCGCGTAGAGTCCGGCTGAAGCCCTGGCTGGTGGCCCAGGTGGACAGTGGCCTATACCCTGGGCTCATCTGGCTACACAGGGAAACCAAACGCTTCCAGATCCCCTGGAAACATGCCACCCGGCACAGTCCCCAACAAGAGGAAGAAAATACTATTTTTAAGGTAAAGAATGCCTATCGCCATGAGACTTGAACTTTTCCTCTTTCTCTCAGTCCTTCCTGTTTTCATTTGTTTCAGTTTTTTTTTCTGCATTCTCTTTTGGCACAGGGAAGATCTCCGCATACCCAAAACTGTTATGAAACAGAGAGACTGTTTATGATAGGGTGCCCAGTCTTACCAGCATAGTAATTCCTCTTGTCGGGACATGTCTATAATGTTTGAAGCGCTCTGTTCTTTCCCATTGGCTGAAAGTTCTTTCCCATGTCCCCAAGGATCTGTGGCGAGGTTGGCAGAATTCCCACAAGTAGTGATGTGGTTATTCTAAAAGCTACCAAGGGTCAGGAGTCCAGGGCTTCTGTTCACTGGCTCCATGACTCTGCCACAAGGAGAACAGCTTTATCCTGAGAATGACATATGGGACCAGGGCTGACCTGTCCACTTGGTGGGTTTCTAGCAGAGCTAGCTGCTAGCAGGGAGGGTTGCAGAGGGCCTGCAGCAAGTTTTTCTATCACTGTGAAAAATCTTTTCCCCAGACCTATAACCCTTGCTCAAAATGAAAAGTGATTTGGTTATAAGTTTTCAGTGCACAGGTTTGCTTCAATAGACACTAGCTTTGGTACGATAGTCATTTTCTCAAACTGAAGACAGCATTTAGTCACGTGTCATTTTGACCACGTGTGAGGAAAACCCACGTTTGACTTAAGACAGAAGTAAGAGGGGAGGTGGTTGGTGGGCAAGGGTTCCATGGGATCTGCAACTCTGAGGGCCACACCTCAGCTCCAGACCAACCACTCCCTACTGCTCAAGCTTCCCTCATGAGTCGCTTGAATTCCTCACCCTCAAGACGTGGAAACACGAGTTTGCAGTTTTCTGCCAGGGCTTACCAGCGGGACATTGTTACATGGACTGAAATTCAGTCCCCACCTTGACTTTCTCAGGATTGATCTTCCAGGTTTTTTGCTGAGGCTGGATCAAGTAAGGACAGAAGGGGCAGGCTTAGGAATCCAAGCCCAATCGTCTTAGAGATGTTACCCCCACCCCCACCCCCAACTCAATTCGATCAGGCACCAAAAAGAGAAATTTGATCCAAGGGTACTTAGGAAAAAGAAAGCAAGCTCTGTGAATTTAGAAATTGTGTAATGAAGTAAAGGTGATAAGGAAAATATCTGTAAGCCCTATTATTGGCGTTACTGGAGCAGGTATGGAGGCGCTGATGGCCTGCCAGTAGACTAGGCCTTACCCTGACCCAGCCTTGGCCTGAAGCTGTGGAAGTGTCTGGTGGTGGCGATGGGGGAAGAGGCTTGTCTCAGAAAGCACCATGCATGAGACTCTCTGGATGCTGAGTGCTGGCGGCAGGGAGGCCACTTCTTCAGCCTTTTATCTGTCCATCTGCTTGCATGTTGGTGACAGGGAAGGTCTGGAGCCAGGAGAAGAATGTGAGCAGTTTCACAGATCCCAAACTCGGATGGGCCTTTGGTGGGAAATGCTGATGGTCACTACCAGTAAATCATTGAATTTCGTGTCATGGAAATGCAAAAGAAAGCTGAGTCTCCCAAGGACCCATATGACTTTCCCAAATAACACAGCTGGTCAAGATTTGAGTCTAGCTATAACTGCCTCCCCCACCTTCCATCCTGCTGTCTTCCAACAAGGTCTGGCTTCAAATCCTACTGTTAGCAGCTGCATGTGTGATCCTGAGCCAGTCATGTCCTGTCTTCAGGCATCAGCTTCCCCAGCTGCCAAATGAAGAGGGAAACAGTCTTGCCCATCATCCCACGATTATTGCGAAGATCAAGAGAAATAATGTTCAGGGAAGGAAAGCAAGGCTGATTTCTAATGTAGGAAGAGAAATAGATTCCTGCACAATGACCAGGATCTCTCAGAAGCAAGCATCAAAGGGGGTTTTGAGTAGAGTCTAGCTTATTGCTCTCGGTGACTGTCAAGGGCTTAGGCTTTTGCCCTCTCACCCATGAGCCCTCAGGCTTATTGGAGGGGGTCCTGGGTATGGCTGTGCGGTAACCAGAAAGGCTGGGCCTGTGGGTCTGGGCTAGTCTGACTTCTTTCCTTGGAGGGGCAGGCATTTGGGAGCCACAGACATTTGCACCTGTGCCAAAGTCTGCACAGCCCCGAGTTGGCGGGGCGGGGACACAGGATGAAACAAAGGGAAGAGAATATGTGGGAGCCCGCAGCTAGGGACCCAGGTAACTGGAGATGTGCTCCCCTCCCCCCAGGCTAGGGGTCCAGGAATTTGAAATCCCTTGAGGGTGGTCAGATAGAGTGGCAATCAGGCCCCCTAGTGCCTGCTAACACTCCCAGTGTGGCCGGACTCGATCAAGTTCATTCCATACCACAAAGCAGATGGAAGAAGGCCAGGTCTGGGGACAAGGCTACAAGGAAATGATTCTGAACCACGGAGGAGGGATTTAGAGGAGCTAGTGGGAGAGATTTCCGCACAGCTCTGAAGCTCTGTGAAGTATGCCTGAGAGGAATTCAGAAGGCTTAGTGAACAGGGAGAAAGTGCCCTGTTTAAGCTTGAAGAGTAGGGTGCCTGTGGTCGGGAGCAGAGGCAGGGAGCTGGGGCTGGAGAAGGCGAAGCACCCTGCCCACTTGAAAAAAAGGGGTGCTCTGCTAATGGGATCCCTCTTTCCAAAAGCAGAACACATCACACTGCCGATGACAGCTTGTTGTCCATGGCGAGGAGTCCAGTTCCAAGCGACAGAGGAGAAGTGCCCCAGGGGTTTTTCTAGACTGTAGTCCTTAGTGGAGCAGAGTACCGCGTCTCACTCCTGCAGAGCCTCCCTCCTGACAGGTTTGAAATGCCCTCCCGCCAATACCAGCTCACACCACCCTACCTAGGGTGTCTGAGGCTGCAAATCTTAGCAGAAGCAGATAGCCTCAGCTTTCTCTCATGGACTGCATGGTGGGTTTGAACCACCAGGCAGCTCAGCGTTTACTGCAGAAACTGCTTTGTCCTCTTGGCTGGGAAAAGCATTGCAAGTTCCCACATTTGAAGCCAGAGAGGAGGCGCCTGGGTGATTTTAGCCTGTGCCACCAGCTACAGGCGAGGCTGGCATATGCTGCTTCCAGAGAAGTGGGTGGTTGTGTGGGTTTGTTTGTAAGACTCATGTTTTCAGTCAGTGAGGTGAACGGAACCCCAGGGAGGGTGCTACCTGCCTTCCTCAAGGCTCTTCTTCTGAAAGCACTTGGTTTTCACAGGTCTTTGTTTATGCAGCAGATCGAAGTGTGCAGAAAGGGGTATGGCAAGACCATAGCTTGCACTTGATCTGCCTTCTCTTTCCTCTTACCTCTTTCTAGCACAGCCAGTCTAGTCCACATCAGAGAGGGCCCCCAAGACGACCTCAAATCCTGCCATCCAAAGTGACATTTTGGTGCATGCTCTTCTCAGCTTTCCTTTATTTTCGACTGTTCATTGTAACACTGTCATCTGACATATGCTGGCGTCGTTGTTTGAAATGTGGTTCCTCCTTTTAAAATCATGCCTGTGATGCTAAATTTCCCTCAGGCCCTGCCTTGCCTGGTCCTAAGGGCAGTGTTTCTATAGAATGGGGGGTGGGGGTAGATAGATGCAGGTGTGTGTGTGTGTGTGTGTGTGTGTGTGTGTGTGTGTGAGAGAGAGAGAGAGAGAGAGAGAGAGAGAGAGAGAGAATTCAAGAATAAGCCCACCTTTTACAGTGGTTCTGGGCCCCAGCAGGCACTCACTGTGGTTTCCTGTTCCTCAGGCCTGGGCTGTGGAGACGGGAAAGTACCAGGAAGGGGTGGATGACCCTGACCCAGCTAAATGGAAGGCCCAGCTGCGCTGTGCTCTCAACAAGAGCAGGGAATTCAACCTGATGTATGACGGCACCAAGGAGGTGCCCATGAACCCAGTGAAGATCTATCAAGTGTGTGACATCCCGCAGCCCCAGGGTTCCATCATTAACCCAGGTGAGACCTCAGCTGCTGGGGAGAAGATGGGCAGAAGCCAGACCCTGGGATGGGCTTTTAAGAGAGAAGACCGTTGCCCTTAAAAGAGCCTGCCCCCTCGCTAGCCATGTTCGAGACAGTTAAAGCAAGAAAGTCTTTTCCTGAGAAGAACCTGGGGAACAAAAGATGGAAACCTAGCGTAGCCGACCTGTTCACTGGGAATGGCTGATTAGCCTGACTGCTTTAAGCAGTAGTTAGTATAGAGCCCGACTGTAAAAACAGCCCCGCTCTCTCGATTCAGCACCAAGAGGCCAGGTAGTTCAGAAGAAGAGCAGTGGATACTTGGAAGATTTGACTTCTAGACCAGGCTGTTAGCACTTCACTTCATGTATGCCAGTTATTGAAGCGTCTCATGACCTCTTGTGCTTCCATTTTTTTTTTTCATCTGGAAAACATGAGCTCTCCGTTTTCCGAACTGCTTCAAAGGCTATTGTAAAAAAAAAAATCCATCGACATGACATAAAAAAGCTATTAAGTTCTTAGGATATGTTGGGTGTGTAATCATCTAATTCATTGGATGCTTTTGCAGAGAGAACATGGCCTGGATATTCTCTGTATCCAACATTCAACTAGTACCAACTAAGAGCCAGATCCTCCAATAAATCTAGTGAGACCCTGAAAGGAAGACTTTTCCCTCACACCTGGCTTTCAAGGGTGCTACATGGGTAACCTTAAACCCTGAGAAGACAGGCTCATGTGTAGGAAGAAGGTTAGAAAAGGAATTAGGAGAATTCTAGAAGGGGATAGGGCCTGCAGCTTGTGGACTGCAGAGAGGAAGAGAGCTAACAATCAGATTGTGGAGGGTAAGTTGTATCTAGTGGTGAGTTAAGATGCACCCTTTGTTCACGCACGCTTTATCTAGGGCATGGAGGATACACACTGAACTGGGGTGGGGGGACCTTAGGGCTAGCTATCCTCTAACCTTGAGGGGTGGGTCGGCTGCCCAGGTGGTTCTGCAACCTGAAGTGCTCACCTGTAGCGTGTGTCTTTATTTCTTGGCTAGGATCCACTGGGTCTGCTCCCTGGGATGAGAAGGATAATGACGTAGATGAAGACGATGAGGAAGATGAGCTAGATCAGTCTCAGCACCACGTTCCCATCCAGGATACCTTCCCCTTCCTGAACATTAATGGTGAGTGTGACTGGTGAGTAAGGCACAGAGGAACAGAGGAGGAGGTTAGAGGCCGTTCCCTTGGAGCCACTGGCCCCGTGGCCACCCATGTACTGGGAGCAGTGACCACGTGCTTGACCATCATGCTGGTCTGTTGACGCACAGCAATCACTGCCAAGGGAGTTCCAGGGACTCCGCTGTCCTGTGGGAGGACGACTGAAGGGAGGTGGGTTTTAGGAATGGAGAACATTTCCTGAATCAATATTTCAACTAATATGTATACAATTTTATATACATTTACAAAAATAAATGATTGATTTAGAGAATGCCCAACATTTTATATTTCAAATTTTAACATACATTTTATAAAAACAAATGACTTTCATTCTCAATCCAACTTGAATTGTGAGGCAGCTTCAAAAAGCTTGTGGAACAAAAATCCCGTGTTCCTTGAGTTCCATATTTCCACGAACTTCTGGAAGCCCACTTAATGATCAGTCTCTTAAACTGCCTGTTTTCTTCTGGCCAAGTGCAGATGTCATTTCATGAGCTGTAAGGAGATTCTTGGTTTACAATCTGGATCCACTCTCCTTGGGCTGTATTATAAGAAACAACAGCTGCTACTCTTAGGCTTTGAGAGAACTCACGTGTAAGAGACGTTTAAATTTTATTTTTGTAAGCTTTGTAAATTGAGCTTCTCAGCAAAATGAGTCAGGCAATGAGAAGACTTCCAGTGTGTGACAAGGCCAGTTCTGCATCTCCCGTAGTTTGTAGTCCGTTGGCCTGGGACACACACGTTGACTTGTTCTTCTGCAGCTTCTTCACCTCAGCTGGCCTTGAAATGCTCTAGGTCAGATGACATGGACTCATTTGGGCAGGATCTTTTTCTGCCTTTCTGCAGTGTGTCAAAGGAGATGCCCATGCTATCTAGAAAAGCTGGTATGTTGGGACGATTATTTTAGGATACTCTACGTCCGTTGCAGCCCCTGATTTGTAAATCCGGAAGTGACTTTTGTTGTCTCTCCATTGGTCCTCCTTCACTTATCCTGACATTTTAATCTTTGTAACCAACTGGTGAGGAAAGAAACATTTATTGGGGGCCTTTCAGGTCAGTGCTGCCACATGCTACATTCCCACTTGGTGAAATTCTAAGGGGTGGACATCTGGAAATCTGGGATATTTTCCCAAAACCTTGACCGATTCATTCTGTTATTTTGACCCCCTGAAATGACACCGCCTGTCTACTTCTAGGATCCTGATATCCTCTTTTGGTTTGTATATAATTAAAGTTTTTGTTCCATGTCCTTATGATATGTGTTGTCTTGAATCTATTTTGGAGTGATATGGGGACTGTACATGTATTACCAAAAAAAAAAAAAAAAA